>RXPK01004160.1:0-60106 GCA_004143645.1 Protaetia brevitarsis | reverse complement strand
GGATTAAGATATTTTTTCTTAAAAATTAAATAACATATTTTTGTTCCAATAATATATTTATTTTCGTATATATGAAGCATGATATTCTAACTTAAGTAAAATTTCTTTAAATTGAACAATTCTTTTATGTGTGTATGTGTGGGATAGCTGACAATAAATTATTGCTTCTTTTTCATTGATGGTAATTGAATCTTTTTCTGAAACTTTCTAGAAATGAGTTTTGGCGGTGTTACACGACGTACCAACTTCTGCTCACTTGAAATTTGAAGCTTTGTTAGATGGATCTCCCGTGCATAACGCAATAGTGGTGAAGTAATGGCTTAATGAAAACTTTAATAATACATGGATTGGACGAAATAAGCATTTAATTGAATGGGCGCCAAGATCATCGAACTTGACGCAACTCGACTGGTAATGGTGCACTATTTGTACGCTGTACTCCAGATTGAAATGATGCAGGTTTTATCTCGCTCATCGTCAGATGACAGGATTGTAGTAATTCCAAGTTATTTCCAAATGTTTATTATTTTTTAATTGGGCGCCACTGATTTGCGTTCGGATTTGTAAATAACATCTATTAATTCATTGAAATAAACAAAAAAAAATAGCACGGAAATCTTTTATCCATTTAACTGCTCTCAGGTCATGCGGTTGTATGAGTATTTGAAATATAATCCGATATTTTTTATTATAAAACAACGAAAGCATAAATGACTACAGTGAAAGGATTATAAAGTCAATAGCGATTATTTGTTAATAGAAAAATAATAATAATCGAATGAATGGGGTCCCCTTTGAATATTACTAATAAATTGAATATTTTTAAAGTAAACAATAAACGAGATTATAATTTCTAATTTTATACATAATAAATAAAAATTAAGCGGTTTTTGGCGGTCCTTTGGCTCTAGGCCATTGATTATATTATTAGATAAACCAACAGCACTTTACCCAAATAGTCCATTAAAGTGTCACTAGATGTCACTTATATCTACATATTCAAATTAATTTTTCGTGAGATTTATTTTAGCATTTTATGAAACCTAACTACATAGCGTACTCTAGCGGAGATGGCACATTCATTAAATTTACGACTTGTAATATCTACGGAACAAAAAACAAAGGTGGTTTTTGCATGTCTAAATCTGGATACGTAAAAAGTAATAAACAGATGTTAAAAATGTGATATATCCGGTAAAAATATCGAGTACAAATTGTGTTGCGACTAATAATTTTAATCAAAATTTAAATACCTTAAATCAATATATACTTATAATCTACAATATAATTTCATATGAAAAGTAAGAATATTGAAAAACAAGCGGTTTACTTGCTTCCTCATTCAATTAAAAAGGGCAAATTTTCTATGAAAATCCCGAAAACAACAAAATAATTATAACTAAATATTTTAGTGCTTTTCTAATAATAGGTTACCAAAACAATTTCATGTAGTATAATAAGGTCTTTTATGTTCATATTTTCAATAATACTATTAAGACGAAGCATCTTAATTCTTAAAGTTTTAAAATTAAAACATCTAATCCACATTTTATGCAGAAATTCCAGAAACTGTAATTCGATTTATGCTGTCATAAAAAGCAATAGAAATAAAACATCAAAAGAATAACAATTTCTTCAAAGTGTATAAGATTTTTTTAAACTTTGTAATATAAAATGCCTGATAAATTATTTTAGACATCCACATTAAGAAATTCATATAAAACTAATTCCTTTGTATGTTTGATGGTACAATGAGCACCAACCTCAAGTGCCGGACATCAAGTGCCCATCCTAACTTGAATAAACTTTGTAATCGAAGTAATAGTAGAGTTGGGCAAATTTTCCGGCACTGCAGGAACGTATATATTCAGAACGTGCGCTCCAACTCATGTACTCTAATAAAGCAGATGAACCGTAGAGTTGCAAGTAAATAACAACAGTGCCTGGTTTCTTATAAAATGTAAAAAAAAATAATGTGTCTAAATATGTAGTGATTATAAAATGGAAATACTGTGGCCTGTTTCTTCGCCCGCTTTGTCCGATTTTGTCCCCAAGCATAATTTGCACATCTCTATTAATATGATTTATGTTTTATAAATACTTACTAAATTACAATAATACGATTGATCTGCTTTATTTATATTACATTATTTGAGGCCCGCATCGCAATACGTATCTGTTCCGCCGACAATTGTCCAACTCTAGTAATGACTTCAGCAAATTTATTTCCTTAAATAATTATAAAGAATGCATTTAAGTATTAGCAGATTACCATCTGAACACCCGCGAATAGTCGACAGCTAAAATACACAATAAAAGAAAGGTACATATGCCGACAATCGTTCCGAAAGATAATCCCCTTGATGTTATGCGACAAGTTTACGCAGAAGAATTCAATAAGAAAATAAATCTTAGAATCTACACACCCGCAATGGCTGGTAGATTAAAGGAGATGTATTTTTCTTTTTATGTTTCCATATAGCTTATTTTCCCTATTTATCTTTTTTTGAGTCGATAGTATCTGTTTATGAGAAAATCTCAGAAGATTTTTTTAACATAAATATTTACGTTTTTGTTCAGCATATAATCAGTTATTAGCAATTGTTACAGTCGTATACGTACCGGCTTTTAAGATCCATTGCTTTGTGCGAGCCGCGTCTTTCACGGGAAACGAAAACATTCGTAGATTTCATGAAGACGCCTGGTTTTCCCACATCCGAAATACTGGCATCAAATTCCAGACATCTCTCTTTGCTTTCGCCTTATAAAGAGCTTACTTCATAAATAACAGACCCTTAGACATTAGATCGAGTGAGGAGAAAAGACATTCACTCCTCTCCTTACTTCGAACAAATAAAAAAAATATTTGTTTACAAATACCTACGTTATCACAACATGCAAAACACGTGTTCTTGGTTCAATAACTTATTATGTCTTAAAATCGACACAGACTTTTTTAGGAGAAAAAATGTTTTTTGTGGTTGTTTCATACTTTTTCAGGGAAAACCGGATGAGAACTTAATAATGTTATGTAAAAAACGTTTACTAATACTATTTATTCAATCTTACAATGAAAATTAAAATTAAAGTATTTCTATATTCGTCAAAACCGAACGTAAACATAGACTTATACTGATTTTCACCTTACGTTTATATGTCTTGTACGATTTATTTATATTGTAGATAGATAGAGATATTTGCTCTACACTGGTAAGCATGGTAGCATGATAACAATATAATAATAATAACAACTGCGGCATGAATGTATCGATAGTTTGTCTGCATTTTTTTACAATTTGAATATTTCATATAAGGTGCGGCAATATATATGCGTGGTAAACAGCACCATCTATTGTTTAGAGCGTAACACGTTCAAGCTAATGAGTTAACATAGGTTGAGATTAGATATGCCACTTATATTTTGGACCAGAAAACAGTGGCGGCTCTATAGCGGCGTGGTCCAAAAGCTCAAATTTAAGCGTTGCCATTGGCTCTTATGGACGTGGTTTATCTATATTATATATAATCAATGCTCTAGGCGTAGTCATTTGAGTTTCAACACGGGCAGCGGGTTCGTTCGTCGATCGGCTTGAATTAGCTCGATCGCCGTATTCTCTGGAATCTGTGTTTGGCTCTGTCTCTCTTTCTCTTGGATTAAAAGAACTAAAAATACGTTACAAATTTTATATGTTTACAATAATAGAATGAAATCAAATATCTCTTATTAAGGACGTAAATAATAAATCAAATTTAAAATAAAATGCGTTCTAGGCGTACCATTACAGACTTTTTCTTTTGGGGTATGCTTAAGCATAAAGTGTACAAGTAAGTCAAAACCACAGTCAGTGGAAGAACTACGAGTTAGAATAGGTCAAACATGTGCAGATAATAATCCCAGAACAACTGAGAAAGGTAACCTGGAATCTCCGAAAAGTGAATGATAAATGCATTGAAAAAAATGGCAGATTAGTGGAAGCAACCAAAGGCTTTCATTAGTAGGTACCTTTTATTTTTTGGAATCCATAATAATGATAATTTTGTTTAATATTGTTACGAATAAAAACTGTAATTGTTAGTTATTTTTGACTTTTTATTGGACATTCATGGCTTACCAGTTATCAGAACATTGTAATTTTATAAGGAGAATGTGATTCTTAATTTTGTCACAGAATTATTAATATGCAATATATTTTTTTGAAAAATTGGTACATGCCCATTTCAGGCTTCATCCAGTGGCGTACTCATATCTTTCTTTTTTTTAATTATTATTTTTGTTGTATTAAATGGCGAAATTACATTGAGCTAAACATTATCTTCCATTCCATTCCTCCATTGCTCTATAATAAAATATACGGGCTTTCAAATCGCTTTGCTGAAAGTTCAAGTATCGGAATATTATACATTTTTCACGTCATATTAACAATCTGTAACAACATAAATTGTTTCGTAAAATTAACTTTGATAATAAATAAAAGCAACAGGATACAATTTTGGACATTTCTCTTATTCTTCTTGCCGCTTCTATATACACGCGTACATATTCATTATTTGGTGTAGTCCCTCCTCATAAATAAGGATTATGCGAGAATACCCCGACCCAGTCGCATCCACCGCTTTGTTCTTTCTACCAGAAAAAGGCACTGTCTCTCCATTTTCCGGCACAGGAAGTTCGGAGGCTTTCGTTCTCGACTGTCGCTTCGTGTTTCAGCGATGTTTACTTTAAAACTTTAGGTGGTCGCCCATCCCCACAGTTAATATTAACTCTCAATGAATAAAGGATTTTCACAAACAAAAAAGTGAACGTTATGCATTATACGCAGATAGAAAGGATTCTTTAAATCAAAGGAGTTATTTTTTTAAGGATATTTCGTTGTTACAAAGCAATATTGTTTACAATCGGGAAGACACGGATTTTTAATGAAAGATTTTTTTTCATTTCAGTTATTGCCCTAAAATGAGGTGCTTTGTTTCGTTCAAAGAATTACGATCAAATTAAAAAATAAAGCTAATAATATCTTCAAACAGCAAGCGAACTGTCACTTGCAGATTTTGTTACTGAAGGACACTTTCTGTTGCTGCGGATTTCAGTTTTAGGGGGGCCAAATTACCCTTGAAATTCGACCAAAATTTCGTTTATCTAAAATAACTTTTAAACGGTGAAAAATAAAAAAAAAATGTTTCAATGGCGGACTTGCAGGGTTTAAAGATCTCTTTCAACTAGTATTAAGTATTTATGTAGAGGGTGTTACAATAAACATATGCACAATATATATAAACATTAAAATTTCCGTTTAAATTGCCATTACAGTTATAATAGTTAACCTCAAAATTTACGAAATGCAAGATACAATGCCAGTGTCAGGATAAAAAGCTTTCTCCAAGCATCCAAGGTACATACATCGTGATGCTCAAACCTGCAAAACATGTACAATCCACAAGAGAAGGTTAATTCAAGGAATTCTAATAACGAAAAAATCTTGACGTTTCTTCTATATACTTTCAGCCCAGTGATAAATGCAATAGAATCGGTGAGTTAGAAAAGGGAACATGTACAATGGCGTAAACATAAGACAATTCACATTGATTTTTCCTTCAATTTCTAAGCAGACATGTTCTTGTTTAGCAATAAATTATCCACTTTTAACTCGAATATTCACGTCAATCCGTCGACGTAAATTTAATAACATGTATGTTATATTCTATTACAATAAAAATTCTTTTTAGCGTTGCCGAAGTATTCAGTAAATTGCAGAAAATTAATGCGGTGTGTAACGAGTTCCCACGTAGTTGCGCAGCCATTTTAGTCGGCCTAATAGATAAGGACAAGGAGGACAGCTATTGAGGACTGCCAACTTAATGCGAGCCTACGTAAACGTTTAAAAAATAAAAAATACTAACTTTCCGATTGTAGCGCTCTCTTGTTTGGAGTAGAACTGAGGTTTGCAACTCGACTATGCAAAATCGAGCTATATATATTTGTCTTTGTACAGGGTGAGTCAACGATAAAGTAAAGTTCATTATCTCGTTTGATTCGGGAATTACGGAAAACCGTTAGTTGCAAAAGTTTTAGATAATGTTAAAGTGCACAGTTTAAAATAATTTTTAAGTATACAGGGTTGTTCAAAAAAATGTGGCGAATATAATATTATATCTTTATAATGGAACACCTATTTTTTAACTTATTTTTAGATTCTGCGTCAAATTCTATAACTTTTTTGTTATAGTTTGTTTGTAGTTTTTCTAATATTTGAATTTTTTAAGAAAAATATGCGTTTTTACTCTTATAGAAAATTGACAGTTCCGCCATTGTTTGTGAAGATGGAATACTCATATTTGGTACGTTTCTAGAACGGTAAAAAGATATATGTAATGAAATTTGAGTGAAATGCTACAGGGCGTTCAGATAAATTATATAACTACACTACTTTAAATTGAAAAATATCATTTTTTTTTAATAGCACACCTGTATATTATTATTTTTTTTCCGATAGATATTATACAACACTTTAACTTTCATTAAGTTTGTTATATACCTATTTTTAATAGTTTCTGATTTATTTAATTTTATCAGTCACATACCTAATTTGGGCAAGAATATTACATGTTATTATTACAAGTAATGTAGATATACATATTACTTGCAGCTTGAGCCAGGTAACAATAGCTTTCATTCGATGTGTAATTAATGCATTTTACCAAATTACGACTTTTCGCTTTTCTTATAATTTCCTCAAGCCTTAAATTCTAAAAAATGTAAATAATTCAATTTTCGAATTACAAAGTAATCACGTCCACTTTCTATTAATTTTCCAGCAATCGGTATCCTATTGTGTGCATATACTTTCATAAAGCATCTTCGCAATCCACTGACGCAAGTATTCAGACTACTTTGACAAAAAAAGACTGTCTGTTCGCTGTTAAGCCAATTTCAGCTCGATGCGATGCAGAAATGGATTTCAGGTGTATCCGGTACAGTATTTGTCGTGACCACTTCGAAAGTAAGCCGACTCATTCGCAATGCGGCAATCCTCTTAGCATACGTCTGGTCTGGTATTAGAACTTTTGAATTATGCAGGGATAATAGCTGACTGTTCCTTAGTGCAGTGAGTGGATTTCGGGCAAGTGGCTCTGCTTCCTTGCATAATCCGTATACCTACACGGTAAGTCAGGCGCCACCACATGTGGGACTGCACGAAATACAACTGACCTCGACTGAAAATATCGACCGACATTAATAGTTTCCGGTGTGAGAGCAGTATTTTCATTTTAATAGGACTTGTCAACGTCAGTTTCACGTATTCCGATATTTATATCGCCGAAAATTATGATTAAAACTGTATAGGTCGACAGAATAATGATTAATAATCGATAAGTACATTTGTAAAATGTCAGTTTGATATTAGAAATTTAAATCATCGATACTTTATGCACCTATCATCACGGCTCTCGATATCACATATTCCATCAACGTAGCAACGTATTCCACTGCGGACGACTGCTGTGGTTCAGACACGTTCAAATTCGTCCTGTGATATATGCGCAATTTTCAATAAACAGAATATGAAAACATATTGCTAGATTTATATCTGGAAGTACGAATGTGTCATCGTTTGATGTTGCTGCATAGGAAGAAATATTATACTTCTATGTACCTAGCGACACTTTCTAATTGTACGACCTACAGCATAAAACAGACCTAAATGTTAGCATGGGTAGTGACACTTATGCATTCACTGCCGTCTTCGAAATATGTAACACAGATGTGCGGTCTCGGTGTTTTTTGTAGTAAATCTACTTTAAATGTAAGGAAGAATGCAGTAAATAAAACATAGAAAAAAACATTGATCTTATAAAATAGAGAGAATTAAATACATCAAAGGCGCATACTTATGCCTGCGGACCTACTCGTTAGCACAATTCGAATTTTTTCATTTACTTACCTTAAAATGAATTATTGTATACAAACAGAGATGTTTTTGTTTCTTTACACATCCTACAGCTTTACCAAATATGTTTTGTTTTTAATCCAATTGATTCACAATGATTTTTTCATAACTATTTTTAATTCGCGCTCCTTTTTTTCGATATTAACATAATGAATAATTAATATTTATATAACTAATATATTACTAATTAAACCCTGCATTTGTATTTATACTATCACTATGTTCTATTTTAGCACTAATTCAAATTTTGTATTTCTTTTGAAAAAATATTGTGAGACTTTTGAGGTATAATCTTTGAACTATGGGATTATCTAATCGAAATATTATTTTATCTTCTATTGATAATATTATGGAAACATACCATTACTATAACTAATAAAAATATTTCTGACGGTGTAGAGCTTTCCTTAATATCTGATAATCTGATATAACAATCATGGTTTTTGATGCATCCCGCCATATCTCCTTTATTATTTAATGTTAAAGAAGGAAGCCGGAGCGGAGTTAAAAAACATGATATGAATCATCATGACATTAACTAATTAAAAAATATAAGCATATTGGGTAACGCTGCAGGAAAACAAAACATGCATTTCTGTCAATAACGAAATACTACAAATTTCTCTGCATTTATACATAATTTAATTGGCGCAACCCACTTCACGAAAAGTGGTGAAGTAGTATTCTTTATTAACTATTATTTTTCATATCTTGCATGGGGCTGCGCAATCTATTTAATGCATTAACTAGATTGAATGAAACACTTTTTCATTGTTTCAGTAAATATTGAAAAAAGTGTTTCTTCATAACGGAGTGTGCTTACTGATTTCAGTATAGCTAAATTCCTTTAAATGTCTTCATGGATCCATTTTTATAGTTTCATTATTATTTGCATACGTATTAAATGATATGAAAAGTAATAAACCCATTGATATTGTCTTTATGTATAATTAACATGCCTTTGTTTAGTCCAGTCATAGTTTCAACTTAACATAAATATCTTTTTAAACCATTTAATAAACCTACAGCTATTCACAATACTTAAACATCAAATAAATTTATTCCTACGCAAGATAACAAATACATTAAGAGATGCATTCAACTTCGCACATTATAAATCCAGTCTAAGCTTTTTTAAATAACCGACAGAGAGCCGCACATCGTGTGTTTACATATTTCGAAGCGGCATACTGCTAAATCGTCATACCACGTTTAAGATATGGTCTATTTCCCCTGTAGGTTACATTGACGTTCGCTATGTACTATATTACTTTTTAAATTACCAAGCATCGTATTATAGAAAAATCAATTTGCCTAGAACCTTAAGGGGAAAAAACTGAAAACGTTATTAAATTTTATTACTAAAATAAATTTAAAAGGATGACCAATAATAAAATAGATAAATTTATACATATATATTTTGGAAATTTATTTAGATAGAAGTTGACTTTTGCATATTTTCTTCTGTTTCTAAAAGCAAACACATAGTGACAGCTTGGTCGCTATGCAAATGTGGCGGGCTGCTGCGTGAAGCTTCGTATCTTATTGTTATTACCGTAGTAGACTCTATTCTAATGTATAGCAGCGAAGTTTGGGCAATATGCTTAAATCATCGCAATATCGAAAGATTTTAGCTTTATGTTCAAAAAAGTGGAGCTCTGCGATACTACTTCAAATAGACTGTGTCTGGTGTAGCGGTGTGACCCCATAGAGCTGCTGGCTCAGGAGAGAAAGGCATGAGAGAAATTTACAAACAGGAGTAAGTCATAGGAAAGAGAAGGGCTTATAAGGTGGAGGACTTTGAAAACTGTTGGCAGATGACAGTAAAGATTAATTCCTGATTTTTCAGTATGGATAGTTCGCACGCATGTGAAATTAATTGCTATGTCATCACGCAGTTCCTTACCGACATGGGGTATTTTTAAGAATACTTGTCCGATGGAAAAGTAGAGAGCCTTATGTCTTGTCTGGATTCACAAGGGATGAATGTATTTCATACATTTTTTGAATGCGAGAGGAAGCATCTTCAAAGGGATCCATTTTATGGCAGGTAGGACCCTTACTCCTGAAAATATGTGGCTGTGATGCTGGAACGCCCTGAAAATTGGGAATTAATAACTGCCTATATTAAATCGCTGGTGCGCGTGAAAAAGGGGACAAGTCAAAAATACACTAAATGAGATAAACGCATTTAAAATTTGTGCTGTCCTTAAGATGACTGAGTTTTTCTCTGTATGTAATAAATATGTACGAAATGACTTAACTTCTTTTACACAGAAGTGCAAGACTACATTTTAAATGCAATGAGACTATAATCTCATTGTCGTCAAAGATTGACTTTCCCTTTTTAGGCGCACCAGCGAAATATTGTTAGTGAATAAGAAGAGGGAAATGGATGAATAAGGTGGAAGCTTGCTGTGTTATTTAATTCAAAATTTATTAGTGATTAAAGACAGAATAAGATAATTAAGTGTGACAGTCCGACAACTTATCCGAACTTCCCCCTGATGTCATGATGCTTATGTGGTTCCGGGGGGGAAGAGTATCTCTTCGAATGGGAGGGGTTTTTAGTCGGTAAAAATCCGACACAAATCATAATCCGTGCTACGGACTGCTGAGTGTCCCCTATTGGAAGATTTCCCCTCACAAAAAAAAAAATATGTGATCTCAGACGAACCATCTGGAAACCATCTTTATTTTTATATACAGATGTCCCACCGCACTGGTCATTAGATTTTTTTTAACTTCTAGCAGGATTTGAATTTGAAAACTTGCAGTGTTAGTCTTGGCTCACTATGTCTAATTTAAATTATTCGGAAATTTTTTTCTTCTTTTAATAGCACTTTGGTATACAGGGGTATGTATATCACACTTTCTTATTTCAAATAGAATGTACAATTTTCATCGTACATGTAATGTATCGAGTCATTTGCAATTAGTTTATATGAGGGATTTCCTATCCTTGAACTCAATCGTTTTTGAAATATTTGCAATTTTGTTAATTTTTGACGTTTGCACTGTTTCAAGTGAAATTAATACGTTTATGAGGTATTCAAATAGTTTAGTGTTCATGGCAATAATGACCGAATACATACAGAGTGTTCGAAAACGCACTCCAATGTGGATACTTTCAAAACCAACAAATTTTTTTATTTCAAATGAAACAGTATTTTTACTACAGCGGTGAAATGCAGCGTAATTCTATATCGCTTGACATTATGTTTGGTGTAACCTATTTTTGATAGTGTTTGCGGATATTAGCATTTATTGCTAAAATATGACTAATTTCCAGTTTCGAGTAAATAAAATATTTTTTCCAAAAAACACTCTGTTTATTATCTTTTTTGCATTTTTGGTTTCATACCTGAGATATTTATCATTGGAAGTTGTCCAATTATTAGGCAATTTTATGTAATTGTATTATTAAAATATTAATAAGCATAATAGTATGCGACAGCAAATTACATTTTAATATTTTTGCCTGCTTATTAAATACATCGAAAACAAGTCAAACTAAAAAAAAACTAAGAAGCTATTATTCTGAAAGAACATTTATATTGGACATTTTCGAAGACTTTTAATAGTTTGTTCCTGATGTATGTTATCTGTCTGTATCGCTTAATACCTAGTTTAATACAAAAACTACTTGTTAGAAGAAAATATTTGAAGGAGTTGACAGCATTAGGACTTACTATAAAAGATATGACTTGTTAATACTGCACGCACCTGCGGAATTTTTAGCACATCTCATGACCTCCTAATATCTGTATATATGTATACAGTCCGGTATGTGCACCGATATCGAGTAGACGTGCCTAAATATCTCTGCCGCAATAGTCTTATAATCATCTAAATAAATCAGTTGTGTATCTTTATAGTTTGTGGATAAAAAAATTTTATTATACACATTTAAAATGCCGATACCAGAAAGAGTAACAAGGTCAGTTACGGAAGAAGAAGCAATGATTCAAAAAATCGTTGAAAAAGTTATTTCGAACGAAGTGTTTTTAACGAAAATAGTGGACACCGTAACAACAAAAATACACGAGTATTTCGTGAAACAGGAGGAAAAATACCTTGCGGAAATTGGGAAATTAAAAAGTGAAATACTAGAGACTAATAATAAATACGAAATCCTTGAACAGTACTCTAGGTCAGATAGTATTCGTGTTTTCGGATTCCCCGAAAAAGCGCAAGAAGAACTAATAGAAGAGGTAATATCCCTGGCCAAAGATAAATTAAATATTAACTTAAAGAAAGAAGATATATGTACCTGCCACCGCTTAAAATCGAAAGAAGACGGCGTCAAACCTGTCATTATTAAATTTGTAAGAAGATCGACAAAAAATGAAGTTTTTGGTGCGAAGCGGAAACTAAAAGGGACGAAAATCGTGATTAGAGAAGATCTGACTAGAGAGCGGGCATCGGCGGTGAGAGAACTAGCTAAACTTTATTCTAATAAAAATGTTTTCACAAATAATGGAAATATATTTGTTAAATCAGATAATAAGATACATAAAATTTCCTCGATGAGTGATTATAAAAAATTTCTAGAAAAATAAAAATAAATTGTGGTAGAGGTTACAATGAATTGTAGCAGTAGTGCATATTTTGTATATTCTTTTTTGAATTTTATAGTTCTGTAGTAAAATACTTAAAATATTTCATTCGTTGCATACAAGTTTAGTTTTAGTTCTTTGTTTTTCTGTTTTTGGTCGCCGCACCTGCATGCGCTTCTTGCCCTTCCTTTTTGTTGTATGCTCTTCTGTATATTGTACTTGCAAACTAGATTTTATTTCAAATTATTTTATAAATATATTTCTTTACTTTCCTGTTGAATACATTGTAGCTTTTGAAACACTGTAAATGAATTTGTTGAAAATTGCTTATTTGAACATTAGATCATTATTTAATAAAGTTGTTGATGTCGAACGCCCTACTCAAAAAGGAAAATATTGACATACTGTGCCTCTGCGAAACTTGGTTGAACATTACAATTGATAGCAGCTTAATATCTATTCAAGATTATAATTTTGTTAGGGTGGATAGACATGCGCGGGGTGGAGGGGTGGGTATTTTCATCAGATCAACCCTGACGTACAGTCTCATTGATTCTGAACGGAGTATCGAACAGCTTTGGTTGTCCGTGCATAACGTTAGTACTTCCCTTGTTGTTGGAGTAGCTTACAAGCCACCACACTTAAATTACAAGATATTTTTAGATGAACTAGAAAATTCTATTGCTCATTGTTTGCATTACACTGATGGGGATAATATTATTTTTGGCGGTGATTTTAACATTGATTTATTACGGTCGCAGAATTTGGATACTAAGTATTTTTACGACATTATTGAGGCTTTGGGTGGGCACCAACTCATAGACTCCCCGACGAGACTGTCTTTACATTCATACACTTTGTTAGATGTGATTGTCACCTTAAATGACGACATTATTTGTGACTCTGGAGTAGCAGTGAATACCTTATCCGATCATGACCTAACCTTTTGTATTTTAAATGGTAAACTCGATGCAAGAGAACCGCTTATTAAGCAAATGCGGAATTTTAGAGATTTTAATTTGGATTGGTTCAACGATGATCTTCGTAGAATCCCCTTTCAATATATTTTTAACTTAACTTCTGTTGATGATAAATTGGAATGGTTTTAACAACGCTCTTTTATTATTATTTGACGTTCATGCTCCGTTAAAACAATATCGATTTACTAAGCCGTATACTCCTTGGGTTACAGAAGTCATTAGGATTATGATGAAGCATCGAGACCGCGCTAAAGCACGATTCCGGAAAACCAAAAATCCAGATCACTGGAGATATTACAAAACTCTTCGCAATCTTACAACTGTGTCCATACGAAATGAAAAGAGAGCCTTTTTCAAAAACTTAGAGCGAGCAAATGACTTTAAAGAGGTGTGGAAGGGCATTGGTAGCCTCGGTATTGGGAAACGTAAAAATTTATCGCCGCCAGCAGATTTTAAAGATATTGATAGTATTAATAATTACTTTGTTTACGTCTGCCCAATTACTCGCGGGCCCTATTGACATCACGCCTTATACCGATACCCTATTTGATGATTCCTTTGAATTTCAGCCAGTCGATACGATTACAATATATAAAATTATTCACTCCTTCAAATCTAACGCCACGGGATATGATGGGATTACTATTAAAATGCTAAAAATGTGTTGCCCCGTTATAATACCCTATCTAACCCACATTATCAATTCTTGTATCATTGATCAACGGGTGCCCGATGTATGGAAGGTGGCTCTGGTGCATCCTCGACCTAAGGTGAAAGAAGTAAAAGAATTTAAAGACTTGAGACCTGTCAGTGTGCTGCCGTCAATGTCTAAGATTCTCGAAAGGGCGCTGCACTTGCAGCTATCCGAATATATAGAGGCCCGCGATGTTATTCCACCCGTTCAATCTGGTTTCCGACCCGGTTATAGTTGTACCACTGCTTTGGCCGCTCTTACGGATGATATCATTACCGCAATGGATCGGAATTTAATTACCGCGCTTGTATCACTAGATTTTAGTAAGGCGTTCGATACTGTCGATCACGAACTTCTTTTGGTTATTCTGCGTTATTTTGGACTGGGTGCTAAATCTCTGTGCTTATTAAAAAACTACTTTACTGATCGGTTTCAGTGTGTGAGGTTGTCCGGTAGAGTGTCCGATGCCCTCCCTATAGTCTCGGGTGTAATCCAGGGGTCAATACTTGGCCCACTTTTTTATTGTATTTATACAGCATCATTTTTCCGTAACATAAAACATTGTAAGATGCTTGTTTATGCCGATGATACGCAATTATATCATTCCTTCCTACCTCAAAATCACGCGGTGGCTATGGGTCAACTTAATGAGGACCTGCGTGCATTGCATGCTATTTCGCGAGCACATTCTTTACATTTGAATCCAGTAAAATCTACGGCTATACTATTTGGTAAGAAGCGTACTTGTGAACTTCTAAGTAATGTTTTGAAGATCACTATTGACAATCGGGACTTGCCAATTGTTAATGAATGTAAAATTCTGGGGTTGATAATCGATAACTCTTTTAGATATACCCATCAAATAAACAATAACATTAAGATGGCCTATTTTCATTTAAAAAAAATTTACCCCCACAGGCATTTCCTAAGCTTAAATTTAAAGAAACAATTGTGTGAAAATCTAGTTTTGTCCCAATTTAGTTACTGTGTGCCTGTTTACCATCCTGCTATTACTGTGACTACATCAAATAGAATACAGAAATTGCAAAATTCTTGCCTTAGACTTATTTATGGTGTTAGAAGGAATGAAAGAATATCTCATAAATTAACTGAAGCATCGTGGTTGTCGATGTATAATCGAAGACAGCTTCAATCACTAATTTTTTATCATAAAATCATACGTACAAAGCATCCAGAATATCTGTATGAACGGGTATGTTATAGATTTCAAATTCACAATCGCAGCACACGTTTTAATTGCCTCCTTCACCCTCCGCAGCACAGACTGTCACTTTTTGAAAGAAGTTTCACGTACCATCTCTACAAATCATACAATGGGCTTCCGCCTGGTTTTCAGAATTAAGTTTAGGCACGTTAGGCAAAATGTTTTGAGGGGTGTTTCGCACAGCAGTGTGGGGGGCGGGGTAGGGTGTGTCGGCTCATCGCAGTTTAAAATTTGTTTAAAATTTGTTTAACATTTGTTTTCTTTTATAATCATGCATTTATTGTGATTTTTATTTTTTTTCTTTTTGTTATCTGTGTATTATAGGTAGGATATTATGTTTTAATTTTACGCAAGGTTAGATGGTAGAGCAGATTGCCGGGATGTGATCCTGGCAAAACTGAATCTCGCCTTGGGTTACCTTCGCATAATATAATATTATATATATTATTTATTTACTTGCTTTATGTAGTTAGCTGTAATTATGGATCGAAAATTGGTAATAAAGACATATTATTAATTATATTATATTTATTATTGATTAGACTGGCGTGTAGGCAACGCCACTGATTTTTCCGCTTTCCCCGCTCCTCCGAACCGCGTCTTGTCCATGCTTTAGATATAAAGAAAATTCATTTATATTGGTATGTATGATGTATGTTTGTATAGAAGGGTGGACGTTACACTGCGACCTAGAGATCTTATGTGTCCTATTCTTGCTTTTTTACAGCTTGCCTTCCAATCCTATTTCTTCCAGAAATATACGGACATCAGAAGGCCCAGGTTAGGTAAGTCTCCGTCTTCGATTTCGCATGCTCAGGTTGTAACGTCTTGAATTGCCGAGTTTCTAGTGTGAACGCACTAGAAATATTCAGGCAAGATGTAGATAGTTCCAGGAAAAAACGCGCCAATATAAATAGCCAGTATAAAAAGGACGGGCAACTTGGTATTGGAGGTGCTACTGGAAAAGCTAAAGCAAGACCTATGTGCAAGATGAGCGAACGCTGAAATAAATAGTGGGTATAAAATTGTGAATATAAATAAGTAGTATTTAAGCGAATTTAGTTTTCTTAAGTGTTAGTATTAGACTAAGTGTAGAAGTTAATATCGTCTGTGTCGATTATTTACACTCCGGGAGCGATATAATATTAACAACTTTGGAAGATATAAAGTATGCAAACCCCACATTTTCCGATATAACCAAAGCATTCGATTGTGTTAATCACATTATTGTCCTAAATAAACTTTCAACATAATTCTTTGAAGATAGCATCGGCATCATTGCGTCCGTGGGTCTTTTCTTCAATTTTAACGGCAGTCTTTCAAACAATATCCAACTTATTTCCAATTCCCACTTAAAACAATGTTTATTTAAAACAAATTTCAATATTGAAAACAAAGATATTTACAATTTACCTGTAGTGACCGTTGGGAATTTTTTTCTATGACGATTTGTCCCAGGAAGGGCCTTGTTTGAGCCATTTTTAACAATTTGAAATATCCTAAGGTTGTAGCCCCCATTTCCTGGAACTTGCAACCTGGATCTGGATTAACGTCGATTTCCCACGCCGTGTTTCACGCCGACATATGACCTAAAAAACTTAACGTATTATTTTAGTTTTTATATAAATTTAAATAATTAAAGGAATTTGATTAATGTTCATTGAACTTAAAGGTTAAAAAAGATTGGATCTAAACACTGCCATCTTATGACGGCCTGCATAGTTTCACTCTTAATCTGATGTGAGTTGGTAGTGGTTCTTTAAATGGTTTAGTATAATTTATCATGACTAAATTAGAATGCCTAGTGTTTTTTTACTATAAATATTGTACATGTTACTATATCTGTCTCACGGTAGAGAAAGAGTATCCATATATTGAACGTATTTTATGAGTCAATGATTAATTATCAAGCAAATTACCACATAAAGCATAATTCTGTATGTAAAGAAAAGCACTCATGATACGTACCTCAGATTTAATATTTTCTTGAATATGTTCACTTTCACTTTTAGTTATTTCGATAAATTATAAATATAAACTACAAAGTTTTTTCAGACTTAAACGTTCTGTCTGTTGGAATTGGCTCTTGTCAAAACAGTTCTTCAGTCATTCGCTAGCTTTCAAGGTTTTTATAAACTCTCAGGCGAGTAACAGGAACATGTCAACTTGAGAGTTAGAAAATTTGAATGTAGGACGCACAAGTGCCATCTTTTTTGAGTTTGTTCTAGCCAATAGTTGTCAATAAGCGGACTGAAGCTCACAAATTTTTACCCTTTAAGATCGCTGTTCGTTGTTGTTCAGATATTTCTTGGTATTGCATTTAGTCAAATTCAAAATTTGAATATCATTAGCATTAATATTGGAGCAATAAAAAAAATATATATTTCTAACACTGGACATTGTGCTGTAACATATATTAAAAACATGCAAGATATGCCATTTAACATTCCTCTCATGCAAAACCTATATGTACGAATTTGATATATGATATACACTCACGTTTAATTTGATTTACACTGTGTCCCAGTTAAAGCTTCAGCAGTTACATATACTTTCATGACCCTAATTTATTAATTTATATTACGAGCTTTGAAGTTTATTTAGGTAAGCATCGCTGATCAGACGAACTGGATTCTGAAATTGCTGCACGCTTGCTCTTAAATTAATTTAGTGTTACCTGGAACTTCTACATCTCCCGTATTTTGACGTTAAACACATGTACTTCTACTAATTCCTAACATACCCAAGAAAAACACGATTTATATATAAATTACCAAACTGTTTTTTTGTATTCCTTCAAAAGCAATTAGAATTTGTTCTGTACCATAAATGATATATCGTAGGTAAAAATATTTTTAATACACCGCAGATTTAAAATTCTTGATTGAGTGGTTTTATTGTTAATACGGCTTTTTAGCACGTATCCGAGTACGTCCTCAAACACAAAAGACCACTTCGCTTTTTAACAGACAAATGTTGCTATGCCAAACAATTGTAATCACTAATTGGATTGTTGCCTGGAGTTCTATTAATTAATTTCAACAAAGTAAATTTATCATTCGTAGAGACAAATTCAAATATAAAGATAGAATTATCGGAGTTATCTAGTCGGCGACAACTTCAGGAGCGGTGGTAATATTTTTTGTTCATTACCCTTTTTTCACTACCATTTTTACCTACTCACACATGCACCTTTTCCTTACGTAACATTAAAATATTAAAAAGAAAATTGAGAATGCTTTAGGTCCATGTCCAAATAAAGCATCATAACTAAGGTGGAGTCTCATTCAACACCAAACTTTCAACATTATTATAAATGTTTATATAATCAAAACAGTTCTCTTATAGCCATAACTGGATATAGGGATTAGATTTTCATTTGTCAGTATCACAAATAAAATCCATCTATTTTTGATGGATGGTTTTCTAGAGCAATTTTTCCTGTTTAGCTTCTGTCTATGATCTCTGTACGATTTTTCCCACTGCACTGTCTCTTATTTCCTTCGGTCTTTTTTGGCTTCTTTTCGCCATTGGTCGCGCCAGCCAAGACTTCTTCATTCCGATATTGCTGCTCATCTTTTGCAGGTGTTCCCGCCAGCTGTCGTACTTCAATGAAATCTGATAATGACCGCATTTGCAGCTTTTCTCAAATTGCAATCACTCCTAAGTCTGTATCTTCTCGTTATTGCCCTTACTCTTCTTAGGTGCCTCACTTCTCTTGCCTGCAATTTGTTCTTTTGCTTTTGATTCAGCACCAACGTTTCTTCCAATCTCGGTACCTGGACACTCACTTATTCTTGCAAATGGAGGCAGACATCCTTGTCAAAAAGGGTGCTCCGGTGCAATTTCGGAGACCAGAATCTGCCATTGGCATGGCACCTACGGTAGCTAAACAGCAAATTAAATTCTGAACAAATGCAAAAAGTGCTCCAATACTGGAAAAACTGTCCTAATTTGGTCCATGCAAAGGAGTCCACCAAGTCATGCCAGAATCAAAGGAGTTGTTAGAACCTGACCGCAAAAATGTCAAGGTGATTGTCTCTGTTTTTACAGCTCACTGTGTTTAGAAGATGAGGAGACAACTGAGCATATTTTCTGCCACTGTCCTGCTGTTAAAAGAATCCGGTATATAACCTTCGGAAAGGCTGACCCTTCCCTAGACGACCTGAAAACGATCTCATTCAGTAAGATACTAAGCTACCTTAAGAGTCTGATCTTGAAAGATAAACTCTCAGAACTGTAAGCTCTTTTCGGCATTAGCCACCATATCATGTCTGAAAGCGAACTCTCAAATTTCAACTAGTCGTAGATTTCTGTATCCGACGTATATTGGCTTAATAAGTTTCCTAGATTCTTTAGTATGTGTGTATGTGTATATTGGAAGGCTGATATTACCACTGCCTACCTAAAAGATCTATTGTGTGTATCTTGTTGTTTTACTGCTGGCCTTCCATTCCTATTCCTTTCAGAAAGTGTAGGATATCAGAAAGCCCTAGATTAAGTAAGTCTCTGTCTTCGATTTCACGTGCTTCCAAGTGCAACGCCCTTGAGTTGCATAGTGCTACGCAATTTGAGAGGGGATGGATGCCATCCTGTTTCCCAATCTGCTCCAGTCGTTTTGCTCCTCCCTTTGTTCCTTCCTTGGGAGGTATTCTCACTTTGGAAATGGAAGGCTTCTTATGGAGGTCCTGCTCCAATTCCTGTTTATAAGCGGTGTCGTCCCGCAAATAAACGTCCTTCCTCCATGGTTGATCCCACGAGTAGCTAGGGAAGAAGAGGTCCACCTCCACAGAGCCCCGCATGCAGAGGTAAGGCTAAATACAATCCGTTGCGCCAGGTGCCCCAAGGTTGGACTAGTAGACTGGTCTTCTATTCAGCCGCAATCCCATCAGCCTAGTCCGCCACCTTAGGATTTAGGTTTTTATTGAGGTTGTCTCCTCTCGGTCCGTGCAGTTAAGCCAAGACCCCCATCCCTTTCTGGACCTGGTTTAACAGCTGGGCTTTCGGTAGCCGAAAGCAACAACTGGCATCGTTCAAGAACCCTGTGCAAGCCCTTAGCCACGACACGACCGCTCGGGCGAGGAAGGAATGGTTCACGGCAACGGTCAACATCCTGCTCCGGTTTTAAGCGGAGAGGACGAACTTATAGCCGCCACTAACCATCTCGTCTTGAGCGAACCCTGACAAGATGGCCTTTCCCCTATCCACCACCTCGGGGATGCGTCTGGTAGGTACTCCCAACCCCCAGGTAGATTCTTTAGTAATTTTTATCAATATGTATATTGATATGGAATCAGGCGTATGAAATATAATTATTGAGTTATTTAAAACAGGTTGCAAAGTCAATTCAAGAAGTAATTGTTAGTTGAAGTGCATACTCGGTTGCCTATTCTACAAGCAAATTTTGAATTTGACAAAAATGACTATTAAAAAGACCATTTTAGCAATAGGTGCTATATTATAATTAAGGCTATGATAGTCTTAATTATAATATAAACTTTACTTCTATGTTAATTCAAGCTTACTTGGTATATTTTTATTATATTTTGCTCGGGGAGATTTTTCATTCTTCGGGATGTTTATTTGGTAACTTTTGCTGTATTCTCCTCAAACTAGAGTAAATAAACGATATTTTAATGTCATTCAATTCAATGTTGGCTTACCTGACAGCGATAAGGAATCGATTACCATCAGCGAAGGCTGATCGACGGTTGATAGTGAACTCCTATAACAATTTTTATGCCACACACTCAGAAACATCAATGTTCCACTAAGTGTTTGTCTAAAAAAATATCGATATTACACCTGAATAATTTAAATCCATACTTTGACCTGTATCATCGTCGATAATTTCCTATAAAATTTCCTGTGAAGAATCACGTTTGAAATACCATTCCATGCTATTGACCGATACGGGGACCCATCTAATCGAAAGTCCAACTTGATCAAGAGAATTACCTCTTACCTTACCCGGGTTTAGAGCTGCCCATAATCGCATCCCAGATATTTTATCAAGTATATCCCACCTAAAAAAGAGAATAATTAGTTAGCTTCAATTCAATGTTAATCAGTAAATAAGATTTCTGAAATTTTTTCACAATACCTTAATTTGTGGTTAGATTTACATGAGCCGCCAATATTTTTAGTTATTTTAGGAATTTTTAATATTTAGGGATTGTCTTCAAAATCTCTAAGATAGTCTGTTATAAAATATTTATTGTTAGCATATATCGATAACACGGATAGTTATTTCTAGATATATCAAATCATATAAATTTAGTTTCTGCCATTTACGGGTAGATGGCTCTGATTTTCAAATTTTACTCTTTAAAATTGAGGTTTCTTTAACCTCATTCATTTAAACTGCCAGGAAAGCTTGAATACGTATTTTTTTTATTAAAGAAATTGTGTTATATAGTATTTACGATTCCAACATACCTACCTGTGATTTAAGAGTCTCAAAAGTGGTAAAACAGCATTTTGGTAATTAAATAAGGAGTTACGCTTGTTTTGTGTTAAAACATTCTTTTATTAGCACGTTTAGTGTGTTTTTACAATGATATTTAATAATTACATTTTCTCAAATTTAAATAATCAGAGAAGGGGTTTTGGCGGCGTACTCTTTAGGTAGCATCTGCCTATTCGTTAAAAAGCCCCTGGAAAGCTAAATCGACAGTGAATTTGGTACTCCTGCAAGGGTCCCGTGGCAACTAGCATGTAGAAGGTCACTTCTCACAGTATTGACTCATTTATTAGGTGAATCTAGGTGAATATAAAAAAAACCCACAATGTTTATTCTTTTATTAAAAAAAGAAAAAAAAAATATATATATACGAACAAAGAAATTATCAATAATTTCAAATTTTGAATTTAATTATAATATTTAATTGTACTGAACTAAACAAAATTAAAATTTTTAAATCCCGAGCATTTTGTTCTGAAAAACAGAGCAATATATAATAAATAACATTGACATAAGGCACCTTGTCTTACTTCTTTGTTAACCCTGAGTATATCCTGCTTCACGTTCTCCCTCATTCGTAATTATTGGTTTCAGGGTATAACCATTGGATTACACTGACTATCTTGTTACTCTGTTAAATGCCTTTTCCATGTCCATAAACGTTAGTAGGCTTTTTTCTTATATGTATGTCAAAATATCATATATTATGTTCTTGATTATAAAGATATGATCCCATGATCATATCTTCTTCCTTTTATAAACCCACTTTGTGAATCTGATAATGTTCTCTGTAGTTGTTACAGTTCTTTCGGTCGCCCTTGTCGTATATTGAAATTATTTTTCCAATAGATCAGTCTGCTGGTATATGTTCGTCATTGCACAACAAGCTCTATTACTGTTTAAGCACCTCTTTTCCTGCTGTTTCCATATTTTTTTTTAGCATCTCTGCAGTTATTTTGTCGTGTCCAAGTGATCTGCCATTTCTTAATTTTTAATTGTTCCGTCGACCTCCTTTTTCGCCAGGAATGGGTTGAACTTTCCTTCCTTTGCTTCCGACATCTTCCTCCTCACATTCTAGAAATCGATTAATTGCTCGCCTTGCCAGGCAATCTCCAAAGCCGATCGACAAAATATTACATTATTGCCTTAATACATAAATAGTTATTCATCAGTGGTATAAATTCTTTCTTATTTGGTGAGTATTTTGATGTAAGAAATTATTTCTTTTGATTTCTACATCAGTCCCTTAAACATCAATCAAACGTGGAAAACGTCAAAAGCGAAGCCAGACTCGCGATCTACTGTAGCGTCATTGTATCAGCAAAAACAAGCAAAGGGGAATGGGTATGGACTTTGTATTTAGTAACTAGAAACATCTTTAGTGCTACTCCATCTTCATATCCTTTACTGACATGAGAATTTCATGCCATCAATAGCCATGGCATTTTTTTTTCAATCAACTATCTACGTTGTTCAAAAATTAAAAGATCATTTACTATCTCCCCAACAAGGAACTATGTGCAATTTCACGGTTATATTTTTTACTATTTTTTGTTTAAAATCCATCCAGTTATTATAGAGTTTCATCAATCAACAACTAATAAAAATCTTTTATAATAGTAATGCATTCGACTATTATAAAAGATTTTTATTAGTTGTTGATTTAACACCTTTTTTTTATTGGAAACTCGGCGAAAGTAAATGAAATTCCATCACGATTTATGAATGCCTCCATAAAACGACAGCATCAATAAATAGCCGGTAATAAACAGAAAGAGGTGCTTTAATTTTGCATGGAAAAGTTCTGGGTCGATGTCATCAAACTCCCCGATGTGCATCTTATATACAGAGCTCGTTAAAAAGTCCGCGGTACTTATCCAGCTAAAGCTTCTGAGCAGGATAATCCCCTACATAATTTCTCCAACTATAAATGCAGCTTTATTGTTCCATTATAAGTAGAACGGACCTGTTTTACGGGCTTCAAGGATAATAAAGTGCAAACGCGAACAAAAGAATTCCGATTCCTTGCAACCCGTGTTTATTTGATATTAATGTGCCACCGACACCAGTGCTTTTAAGGATAATTTAGTGAGACGATAGATTAATTTTCGTGTATAAAACGACTATTTTGTTTTCATAGACTTAAATACTAAAATTCTTAGTTATGCATATAAACACCTAAATAGCACATAATGTTAAGTATGTAAAAATATACATAAGATGAATTACCAACCATAGCAGATGTAATTATTATTTTACGTACACACCTGTTTGTAAATCCAGTATACAGGATATTCGACGTAAGTGGTTCATTAAAAGTTTATGATATTCTATTATTTACTTATATTATTAATACTTTAAACATAATATCACTTCTGGTTAACCGGAAAAGGACGTCAACTTTGTCATTTTAAATAGAATGATTTATTTTTGATTTTATTCATTTTTAGATTCTACGACCGTAAACACCTCAGTCTTCATTAGCTATCCCTTTAGCTACATGTTGGCGTTTTTGAATTATCTAAGCTTTTTTTTAGTAATAACTATTACATCATTCAGAAATTAATATCTCGGTTAATACTGCAAGTAGAGACTCCAGATTTGCTATGTTATAAAATGTAGTTGTAACTCTAAGAAACGGTACGCACACTTCACATTCTAACATACAGGGTGTTCAAACTGAGAAACAAAATGACATATTTTCAAATGCGGAAACTCATTTTCTTTTAAATAGAAAACTCTGTATTGTAATTAGAAATTAGGCAGCGAATATCTTTCGCTTCATTTTATATCAGCATTCGCTATACCTATCCTTAATAGATTTTGAGATATGAGCGATTTTTGTTAAACAGACTAACTAGCCCTATCTTTAAATGTTCATAGCTGGCTCTGAATGGAATTAATGTCAAATTGAATTACTCCTGATTAATAATAAAATCAAACCCAAAAAGTGTGCTCTTGCCGCCCACGTACATCAATTAAAACATCAGATGGACTTTGATAATGTAAAAATTTCATTTCACAAAAATAATTATAATAAAAGAATATTTCTCGAAAACCTAGCCATTTGCAAAATCAATAATAACATCAATACCAAAGAGCAATCAACTAATTCAATTAAACCGTATGAATCTTTAGGTAAAAAATTTAAAATTAACACTTCATTATTTTTCTAATTCCTTATTTTGTATTAGCATAAATTTTATAAATTGTTTATCGTTTGTCTGTTTGAATTTTTCGCCCTGATAGGGATTTTTGCTGGTTGTTTGTTTCGGCATTATTTCTTGTTGAAGACGCTGTGGGTTTTTTATTTGTTGCGCGGAGAAGACGAGTTACATTCAACAGAATTTACTTTAGCATAGACTCAGATTTTAAATGTCTGTGTATGTTCATTTTACTGCGTTTGTCTAATTTTAACATGTAATCAAATTGATGTGACCATTTGGCGTTCATTCAAAATTTGTATTTGCTTTTTTAAATTTAATTAACTTTTTATTTTTTCGAATGTCTCTACATTTTTATAGTGTCAGCGTAAGTAACACTTAAAAAATATTGTTTTGTCCTTTGGTTATTTTTTAAATTTCTCCATGTAGGTCTCCACTGTAGGTCTGAAGGAGGATCAATACCCGACCCGAAACGTCACACAAGGCTAAAATACCAAATTTTAAATAAACCTCTATTCTGTTCTAAAAATTTTGTTTTTATAACAGTAACCTCATTGCACTAATAAAAGAAGTTCTCAGTAACAGGAACTTGGAGTTCATTCACCAAAGTTTAACGATATATATATAATTATATGTTATATTACAAAATTAGGTATGTGACTAGTACTTATTTTTTATTCTTGACTTCTTGCGATGTACCTCAATAATATATAATATATGTATAATAGTGTTCATCTGCGTTCATGTCATTAGCAAGGAATATCTCAACAAGAACAGACACTCAGTGTCGGCATCTTTGATCTTTCGGGGGAGAAATTCGTGACCTTCGGCCCACTAATTTGCTTCCATTGGCTAAATACTAAAAAGTATTCAAAAAAGATGGCGATTCCGCGTGCACATTCAAAATTGGTTACTCTCAGGTTAACATGTTCCTCATCAGTTGTTAATTCGGTTGTACATATAAACACACAGATAACCTCAAACAAAACCGCCAAATGACTGTCCTGTCAAGAACTGTTTTGAGAAGAGTTAGAAGAGCTTGACTTTCTGTTGAATAAGGAAATATTCAAAAAAGATGGTGATTATGCGCTAATAAAATTTGCTAAGTGTCCATTCTTGGTTACATGTTCCTTGGCATTAGTTTCTTTAAAAAATTAAATATATATATGTATAGCGGTCGTAGAACATCGCACATGTCCACTTGGCATCAACCAATGAAATCACATCTTCCGTGTTTTGTGTGGATGGGTTTATAAGCATTTTCGTTGTGTTGTAGTACTTTAGAAAGCGTGTTTTGTAAAATTACGAAAAATTTTTAGCACCTTATTATTTTCAGAATGTATGCAATTTACTATGCGGCCAATGTAGAATTAGAACATTCAAATAAATAACATTAGAATTTTTAGTAGATGTGGTCATGCAAAGCAATTGTAGCGTACTCGACACAGACCGATGAAAGGCAAATTTAATTTGACCCGTGTTCAATTCTTTGAAAATTCCTTCATGGATTGATGTCTGGATATATTCAAAAGCTAGACAGGAATTTTCGAAAAGAACAAACGACACACTAGGAGCCCATGAGGAAAGGCTAATGCAAAAGTTGACATTCAATCAACCTCTTTCGTTGTTGGTTTGAATATCAACTTTTAGCCTTTCCTTATGGGCTTCTAGTTTACCATTTTCTTAATTCTCAACATTGTATCTCTGACGGGGTTAATAAATATTAGCGATAGCTTAAATTACAGGTAAAAGAATCATTCCAACTTTTTACCTTTGGCTGCTTTCCGAGTAATTTTTACCGAACCTTTAGTTTCCTTTGCTGTTTGGTACGTATTTAATTGAACACCCAGTGTGTATCTATACGGTATATCATACAATACGGTACAAGATTTATAATAATGTTTTGCATTTGAATTAACTCTGTGCGATAAGTTTTAATTGTAGGTAGTTATATTTTACTAGGAATATATTTTATCATCCGTATAACTTGGATTAATTGTATTGGTCGAGCTGTACCGCAACCGAATGTTGGAATTACTGCTTTAGCTAGCAAAACTATTTTAATAAATGGCTTTCGCGATACCATCTCTATACAATGTAGAAAGTTGAAGTCCGATATGTCGCTTTTATGGTCTCATACATCGGAACATCGCACTGTGGAATCCACGACGCGAAATAGTAGATGTTTTCTACCTAGCTACTAAATGTGCTTAGTAGAAAATAAATGCTATTTAAAATGTGCTCATCACTGTGTAGACAAATAACACGACCTATATGACCATAAATGCAACACTAGGGTGTAGCATAGTTATAGAATATGCTGTTCAATTTGGAAAATTTATGAAATTTTATTTTATTGCTATATTTGTACTAAATAGTACTTACGAACTAATGCACTGAAGCTTTGAAAAGCTATGTAGGTCACTTTCATCAACAATTAATTTTTCAATGATAATCTTCAAATGAACCTTCCAATATTTGTCTGTAGTTTCTTGTTTTATTATTCTTTTGGTTTTAAGGTCGGGTAGATTCAGCAAAAAAAAATAATATTTAATTTGCATTTTATTTTTTTATTTCTGCTAGGATCGTTTCGTTATATTTTGTAATAACTTTTTCAAGCAGTTAGTGTTTAAAATATCTGTAAACAATGACATCAGTGATTACTTATTAATTTTATTTCTATTTATTTATTATAAGTTTTTATAATGTGTAACATTTTTTTTACGTTCCATTTAGATCAGTGTCA
Organism: Protaetia brevitarsis; assembly: GCA_004143645.1. NCBI lineage: Eukaryota > Metazoa > Arthropoda > Insecta > Coleoptera > Scarabaeidae > Protaetia > Protaetia brevitarsis. Next base: position 32,329 of record RXPK01004160.1, on the reverse strand, counting down.
ATATAAAAACGTTATATTTTTTATGAAATTCAGTTAATTAAAAATAAAACAAACTAACAATTAAACAAGCATATTTAAAACAAACAAATGTATATGTACACTTGAATACAAACAAACAAATAATCCAGATGGTTCTTGTCATTACATTTTAACAATTGGTTTTGGTCACACATCGATTCACACTTGCGTGCAATATTTAAGATAGTTGCTACAGTTGATTGAAAAGCAGATTAGCTTTTCAATCAATAAAACTTTTAGCTCTAGCAGAAGCAGTTTGAAAAGCAGTTTATAAAACGGTGATTCGGTTTTCAGTTGATATTAGAAGCCCACATGTTCCCGAGATAATTGTGCCGTCCGAATAAAATCTCATGTAATGCGGAGCGATCAAATATTCACTTGTCTTGATATAAAACGGCCAACTATTTCTTCAGCACTGCTGTCCGAGCGGTATCATTTAATTTTTTAAATTTCCTCTTCACAAGAGAAAATTAATATTGTAGCGGCAAGTATTTATAATAAAGAACTAAGACAAGAGAGAGAAAAAAAAAACAACATGAAATACCCAGAAAGATTAAAAAATTTAATGAAAAAGAAATAAGTAAAAGCCCACAGGGGGAGAAAATAAATGATAGCAACGGAGACATACCTTCATCAGTGTATGTCAGATTAGTACTACCGCTTGCATTTTGTTTGGAAACATTGTGGTGGGTGTGACCCCTGATCCTCACTGCAATATATTTGAGCAACTATGGCGAGTTTCTATGTATAGATGTAGTAGACTACTAGTAAATGTTCACGGGCTGATTAGTATTAAAACAGCGGCGTTATAGAATGGATTTGCATAGACATAATCTTGAGTATTTGAAAGAAATATTACAACCTATTAGCGGTGATATCCAGTTAAAGGCTACCTTGTAAAAGGCAGTTACAGTAATTAATTCAGGACTATTATTCCATTATCAACCGAAGACATATATAAATAAGAAAATATATTACCTAAACATGGAACGCCTCGAGGTTAAACAGAAAAATTCTGTCTTTTCAATTCAAAATATCGCTTAAACCTTTTAAATACTCTGGAAAGGTAATTTAACAAACTTTTTGTCGCGTTTTTTTTTGTTTCTGAACTTAAAGTCGGGGCACTTTTTACATACTGTTTATATTAGACTTTTAGATCACATTTATAGCAGCGTAACTATTGCATATCGCTACCATTGTAATTATACTAATGCTAGTCTTTAATAGTGAAATTTGCCGACCATTTTATGTTGTCCACAGTGACTTGAATCTGAACAAAAAATTTCGCTGGGTTCGTCCCATAATATTTTTGGAAATTGATATGCAATATACATACAGTACCACATACTTCAATTGAATTTGTATAAGTGCACGTAAGTTTAAATTTTCATTACTTTAATTTAAAATACCCTTAAATCAATTATTTTAATTTGTTTTTCCGTTTGACGTTATAAGAGAAACATACAACTTTTTATAGATTATTATATATAAGATTGGAATGAACATCATCTGTTTGCATTTAAACTCTTAAATAAATTTAACGCATGTAATTCTCGTATTTCGGTTGAAACTACATCTAACTTCAGCGCACGTAGTAGTACTGACAGAATGGCGACGAGATAAAAAAGTTGCGGTCAAGTCTCAAAGCGAATCTAACTTATTCAATTCTGTAACGGCTTAGCGAGTTAAGCATCCGAAGATACTGATAATCAAATCTGTTCTTCGAGTTTCATGCGATCTCGAACTTTTGCAGGCGTATATCTGTATCGACCAATATCTGTAGTTATGCACTTTGGCATCATAAAGATTAATATCTAGGATTCCCTTTAATTACCTGCATTTTCAAAAACGATTTACATCTTAGAAACAAAGTTTTCGCAGTGTTACTGGTTTTAGTAAATTTAATTACACCGAAAAATAAAGAAAGTAACATTTAAGAAGCTTCATTCCATCCCTGACCACAATTTACCTTAGGATATGAAAACTATCAGTTTTTTTAGCATTAAATTAACCAGAAAAAAACAAACTCTACACATTTTTTTCAAAGCAACACATTCAAAAAGATATGTAAATTTAACATCATTATCAATAAATAAATTAGACAATTGTCAGGGTCTTACCCTGATCATTAATTTGTTAATTACCTTAATCATTAGCATTGCGTTGTTGTGATAACCAATGAATGGTAAAATGAATGCAGACGTATGATTAAAATAAGCAGTTACTTTCTATTAAAGTTTCGGTATTTAAAACAACCAGATTTGAGTTTTAACAAAAATTCTAAAACTTCTGTAATTAACATTATATAATATTATTTTTATGCTTAGAAATAATTACATGTGTAATGCATCGCGTCCATGACGTATAACCTAAAAAGATGCAAGAGAAATCGATACAACAAATAATAAACTACGTGCCAAAAAAATGCAACACCTTGCACGAAGTCAGTCACAAAGCTGAAATCTTAACAAAATAAGTGGTTCCATGTAAAAAGTCGCTTATAATCAAAATTTCATACACGAAGAGAAAGTAGAAATTCTCTGGCCTGCTTGCTCTCCGGATTTGAACCCGATTGAGCATGTACGGGTTATGATGGGTTGCTACATAAGGCATTTACCACAAGCAGCAGACACCTTGCAGGAATTTCGTCGTGATCTACAGCAAGCCTGGTATGAGATCCCACAAGATGTCATTGATTGTCTCATTCAGAGCATGCTTTGCAGAGTGCATACACAATTGTGGGGATGTGACATTTTATTGATTAAATTTGCTGATTGTTGGTATTGTTTTTCCAATTATCATGATTTACTACTGAAAACTAATAGATATGATTTACTACTTGAAACTTGTCAAAGTTTCAGCTTTGTAACTCAACTCCTTCAAAGTAATGCGATTTTTTTGGCACATAGTTTATGATTACTAGTTCGGGCTACTTTTAGCCATCTTCAAATTAACATCAATTAGGTTAATTGTGAATTAATGAAACATCAACTTTGAAATCCATGTTGTATACAGTGTGGTCCAATAAATGTGCAACAAATGTGAATTTTCTCTATTAGTTGCGCAATTGTAAAATAAATACTGCCAACCGTTGGTGCATGCTTGACATCTAGACTAAGCACACTTCGCTTGTCTTGAAGTCAATTAGCTTATAGGACACAACAAATATGATAATTGTATAAGAGTAAAATACCCTAATTTCGAATAATACATCAAAATGTTATTAAAATTAGTTGTTTAGAATTAAAAAAATGTACCCAAATTTGAAGTCACGACGTGTTACTTTAAAAAAGAAAAAAATGTAAATTTGTATTACCCTGTGTAATATTTGTTTTTTAAATATTTAACAATATTACTTATTTGAACTAACTACAAAAAGATCTCTCTTCAATAATTTCTTTCATATTCCATCAAATTTGGAAAATATATATAGGAGTACTCTTGCATAAGCGATTACAACAAATTTCATGCCTCTTGTAACGATATGTAACTCAACGTTAAGATTTTGATAATGCTATTTTTGATAAGGTAAATATTTTGCAATAATAATATGAATATTCAAAAACTCTCTTTCGAAGTACAAAATTTTTATTTCAAATTCACGATAAGGTGCTAGAAATACGGTTGGTAGATATTTCTAGTACCTTATCGTGAATGGGAAATAAAAATGTGGTACTTTGAAAGAGAGTTTTATTTAATATTATCAAAATTTTAACATTGAGTTATACAGGTGGGCCACCTTAGGCGTCGGTTCATATACAAAAAGTGTTTATATATATATTTATATTTTCAATTTTTTTTTGTTAAGTAACAAACTTCGTGGCTGTTACAACGATATACAAGGATGGGCGACTACATTCGCGTCGGTTTATATAAAAAAAGTGGTAACATATTTACAATTTTTTTTGGTTAAGGGTTATACAGGTTCAGAAGGACCACATTTTTAAAATTATTTTGAAGTATACAGGGTGACTCAAAGAAAAGTTGCACACCAAAGTTGTGAAAATATAAATGAAACACCTTGTATATTATAACATATTTTCATAGTACAGACTAAATAAAGACAAGTTGGTGTTAGGTTTCTTATATCTAACTCAACTCGTTTACGAGATAATTAACTATCCTTCAAATTGTAGACCAAAATTGAAGAGGCATACCTGTTATGCATATTTAAGCTAAATATTTTGAACTGTATTTATTTTTTAACTAAAGCATTACACTTGATAATAAAATAAAAGTAATACAAAAAATTACACGGGGTGAACAAAAACATACTTTTAATTTTCGCTATCTTTAAAGGCAAGTAACTTTCTTATTTTAAATGGAATATCCTGTATTTACTACCTTATTTAGATTCTAATTTTAACGGTCTTTAAGATTGTATTAATACTTCCTATACCTTTCTGTTATAGTTTCTTAGTAATTTAGAATTTTCTTTTTCAAATATTAAATTAATAGTATTCTTGGACAAAACTGCTGTTATTATTAAACATAGATAGACGATAATTATCAGCCTAACTTTTCAACTGTCTTTTCCTACATACTAGTTAAAAGTCATAGCTAAGTAAACTTCAGAAATGTACTTTATTAAAACGGATAAACTGATATGTTAAAAACTGCTAATGTTCTAAAAAATGTTCAAAATGATGGCCATCGTTTTCAATGTAGAGGCGTACTCTTTCTTGAAATGAATCTTCAACTTTACTCAAAACATTTGGTGTTATAGATCGAAATCCTGTTCTTATTCGCTCTTTCATATTGTCGGGTGTGGTTGGTGGTATGTCATAAACAATATTTTTAATAAATCCCCATAAACAAAATCTGGGCTCGTTAGATCTGAAGATTTTGCTGGCCAATTTTGTGGACCTCCGCGGCCTATTCATCTGTTGAGATACTGCCCACCTAATTCCTCCCGAACGCTTATTAAAGAGTGCGCAGGAGCAATTGCAACCAAAGTCTTTGTCGAATATTAATAGGTATATTTTCCAAAAGTATTGCTAAGTTATAATTTATAAATTGTAAAAACATGGCACCATTCAATTGACCATCAAACAAGTATGGCCCTATCATGTGCTTTCCAACTATTCCGCCCTACACATTAACAGACCATCGATTTTTCCGATTTAGAGTTCTACAGATATTGGGATTCTCGTTGCTGTAATAATGAAAATTATGCCTATTAACTAATCCGTTGTTATGAAAAGTTGACTCATCCGAAAATAACACATAATCGAGAAAATTTTCGTCATCTCCTAACTTTTCTAAAATCCATATATAAAATTCAAGCCGCCGGTTATAATCTACTTCCAAAAGTTCTTGATGGAATTGTATGTGGTATGGGTAAAATTTGTTCATCTTTCTAATTCTTCTGATGCTCCCTCTGCTTATCCCTGCAGTTTCATTTATTTTTCGCTGTCTTGTATGCGGATTTTCAGCAAAAGATTCGATAACTAAAATATTATTTCCTTCATTTCCGGTAATCGGTTTTTGTCGTTCTGTTTTCTTATAACACACACTTCCTGTACTTCGGAATACTTGCATAGGTATAGGAAGCATTAATACAATCTTAAAGAGCGTTAAAATTAGAATCTAAATAAGGTAATCCAATTAAATCCATTTAAAATAAGAAAGTTACCTGCTTTTAAAGACAGCGAAAATTAAAAGTATGTTTTTATTCCCTCTGTATAATTTTTTGCATTACTTTTATTTTATTGTCAAGTGTAATGCTTTAGTTAAAAATAAATAGTTTAAAATATCTAGCTTAAATATGCTTGAGAAATAGTTAATTATCTCGTAAACGAGTTGAGTTCGATATAAGAAACCCAACACCAACTTGCCTTTATTTCGTCTATACTATCAAAATATGTCATAATATACAGGGTGTTCCAATTAATTTTTTACAACTTTGGTGTGTGGATTTTCCTTGAGACACCCTGTATTCTTCAAAATAATTTTGTAATGTGGTCCTTTTGAACCTGTATAATCCTTAACCAAAAAAAAATTTGAAAATATGTTACCACTTTTTTTATATAAACCGACGCGAATGTAGTGCCCATCCCTGTATATCGTTGCAACAGCCATGAAGTTTGTGATCGCTTATCAAAGGTATTCTTAAATACATTTACCAAATTTAATGGAATATGAAATAAATTGCTGAAAAAGATCTTATTGTAGTTAGCTTAAATAAGTAATAATTTTAAATACTTAAAAAACAAATATTATACAAGGGTTAATACAAAATTTACGATTTTTCTTTTTTAAAGTAGTGGGTTGTGACCTCATATTTGGATGCATTTTTAAATTCTAAACAATTTTAATAACATAGTTATGTCCAAATTGAGTAGTATTTAATAACAAGAAAACCAAACGGGTAAGAAAAACTCAATCAAAGTTTACAGGTAATTATATTGGCTCACATGTTTCGGCTGACTAGCCATCTTCAGAGCCGTGTTAAAGCAGAGGTAGAAATTTAAAAGTCACAGGAAAGTGCACATATTAAAACTAGTTAATAAATGAAAATTATCAAAATATAAAATTTAAAATTTTAAAATTTCAAAGAATAAAACTACACGGGTACAAATTCAAACTGTTTTATGAGAAGAAAAATGCAGACTCTGCATTGACATTTGGTAGTATTTATTTTGAAATTGCACAACTAATAAAAAAAAAATCCCATTTGTTGCATCCTTAGTGAACTACACTGTATATAGATGTGTGAAAAACTATAACTGTTTGAAAAATTTTTAAAATTGGAAATGAAGCTACTTTTTTTTATGTAAAAAGTGTAAATTGTAAAAATGTGTCGTGTTATGTTCTACCAACTGCGTATGATTTTGTCGTCCCATATATTAATATATTTATATTTAATTTCATTCATTTTTTTTGTCAATGTAGGGAGGGTATTTATACCATGTGGTCATATGAAGAAAGTATCCACCGAGAAAACCAATCTCTTACGACCAAGCAACCAATCTGACAAGCGACCGTTGCATTTAAAACTGTATAGTTGGCGCCGTGGACGAACAAGTACAGTTTTAAATATAAGGGTCGCTGGTGAGATTGGTTGCTTGATCGTGAGCGATTGGTTTTCTCGGTGGACGAACGGCCTAACGTATTGTCAAGAGTTTAATATTTACATTGCAATAAAATTGGTTATTTTCGTGTGCATTATTATTTTCATTTCCATTCTTATATTATCAGAATTTTAATCTTAGTATTACTGAATTAGATTTTTCTTTATTAAAACTGCTACCAAATGAACGTTTTTTTTTCTTATTTGTACGGGCTGCTTATAGGTACTTCTCTTAAATGGGACCTGCTCCCCTAAAAAGCTAGCCCCGACTATAATATTGGAGTAAATCCTAGACGACAGAAACTTCTTAAAATTTCATGTCTAAATTTTAAGCGAAATGCCGCGATTTCAAACAATCTAGCGGTAAAACCCTACTATCTATTCGTTTTTATAATCATAAGCAACAGAATTTGCATGTCTTTCGGCGTCTAGTAAAATTAATCTCGATTAGCATATTTATCGTACCCCAGCTAAGCGTTGAAAAATGGAAATTGTTAACTGATGAAGTCTGGGAGCGACATTAGGTTCGGCTTCCAATATAATTTGCTTCACAAATGCTCTGATATGCGGCGCTACCTAGGTAATGCAAGGTTATAGCTGAGGCCGTTTCGCATTTACAGAAAGCCACATCGCCCTCGCGGAGTTGATCCTTCGAGTATACGTTTTTCCACCCGAGTTCTCTAACGTGTAGTGTTCACGATCGGCTCTCCCTAATTCCGCGACTGCGGGAATCATTTGGTAGTAAAATTTATTTCCCGGTGCTTCTTTACGTGTTCCACGTAAACGGTCGGCGTTGGGAGCTCGGGGCTGTCCGCGAAAATGGAAAAGGAACGCGGTACGCTACGGACGAGCTACGCGATAATAATGCGACACATGAAAGTTTAACGGCAGATCGTAAAGCTGAAATGAAATTGCCACGTCGATGTGTCTGTATTGCTCGCATACGTTATTGTCAGTACCGAACACCTACTTGAGGATATTGCCGTTAGGGAATATTAAACGACCCATTGTATCGGTGGACAACGAGGCAATCAAAATGGACCCAAGTGCACACAGTTGACTATTTTCCGAACAATAATGTTTCCAACTGTGAGCGCACACTTTCATTAAGATCTTGATAGTGTTAGAAGAGCTGTTCTTTTAAATTACTGATTTATTTAATTCTGCAGCAGTAAACCACGGAAACGTTAATTACAACAATAATTCAAATGCCCACATTTCTCTGCGGCTCACAATTAATTAAGGAAACACCCGCAAATTCAGAATTCCTTGAAATTCTAGAGATTCAAAAGTACCATGGTATAAGAACAGCGTTTTTCAAGTCAGCAAATCCCCCTATTTCGGGATATAGATTATACGCATGTTTTTTAAGTAAGTACCGTTTTAGAATTAAAAAAAGACGTGCAAAGATATCGCAATAATTTTTAGCTTACATGAAAGTCTGTACCTTAATCTACTTTTCTACATAATTTCCGTGAATATTGAGGCACTTGTCATAATGTGGCACCAGTTTTAGAATACCCTCCTCATAAAATTCTGCCGCCTGACTTGTTAACCACTGTATCACAAATGTTTTGACTTCGTTATCGTCTTGAAGACGCTGACCACCCAGGTGTTTCTTCAAGTGCAGGAACAAATGGTAGTCGCTGGGCGCCAGATCAGGGCTGTATGGAGGACGATCTAGAGTTTCCCATTTAAAAGATTTGATGAGATCTTTGGTCCGATTAGCCACATGTGGACGGGCATTGTCATGCAGCAAAACAATACCCTTACTCAACTTGCCACGCCTTTTGTTCTGGATTGCACGACGCAGATTGTTCAATGTCTCACAATAAGACGCTGCATTGATTGTCTCATTACGAGGCAGAAACTCCATTAGCAATACTCCTTTTCTGTCCCAAAAAACTGTGCACATGATTTTCCGGGCAGAAATTGTTTTGCTTAAACTTCACTTTTTGGGTGATGATGAATGTCGCCATTCCATGGATTTGTTGTTTCGATTCTGGTGTGACGTTAGGCCACCCATGTTTCGTCACCAGTAACAATTTGGTCTAAAAAATCTCAAATTCATTGTGGTACCGCTCAAGGAAAGTCAATGCACTGCCTAAACGTTGGGTTTTGTGCAAAATCCGTCAACATTTTGGAACCCAACGTGAACACAATTCCGTAATTCAACTTCTCGGTCACAATGCGATACAAAACACTACGAGAATATTGAGGAAAGCAGTCGCACAATGATGAAATTGTAAAGCGTCTGTTTTCTCTCACCTTTTTCGTTCACTTTCTGCACCAAATCTTCATTAACGACCGAAGGACGTCCACTCCGTTCTTCATCATGCACATTTGTGCGGCCATCTTTAAATGCTCTCACCCATTTCCTTACCATTCCATCACTCATAATGTTTTGTCGTAAACTTCACAGATCTCACGATGAATATCGATCGGTTTTACGCCTTCAGCACTAAGAAATCGTATAACAGCCCGTACTTCACAATTGGCGGGACTCACGATTGTCGGAGGCATCTTAAACACTCAGTAAACAACGTATACAATGAAAAATCAGACTGTAATGGCGTCAGTGCGTAGACAAGAGATGTAGGTAACCAGCGCGCATGCGCGGAACGCCGACCGTAGCGCTGCGGCGGCGGAATCGCAAAACGGTACTTACTTAAAAAACATGCCTCGTATATAAAGATTTACGTGATTTTTAGTTTTTTGTAAATATCTCTTACCTAAACTATAACAGATATTTGTTTGGCTAAAATATAAATACAGGGTGTTTCACTTGGGGCACATTCCTCTAAAACTCGGACACAGAAACAGATACGAGAAAAAAAATATATAAATTTTTGCAGGATTACAATTTCTTTATAACGTTAAATTATTCGCATTTGTACAGAAATTTTCGTAACCTCGACACCGACTTCAACTTTGCTTTTTTTTTAAAGAAGTAAAAAGTGGCTTAGTTGAGCAAATTATATTAATCATCTAATTACAGCATTTTGCTTAATGCGACGTTTCGGCACAGATATGCCTTCTTCAAGCTACAATAACAAGTGACCATTAGTACTAATAACTAAGAATTTAAGTAATACATTCGTAAAATTATCATTATTCTTATAAACCAAAATCAACAATCAACATTTAGCAAATCGTGGAAAAAATAAAAATGAAGTGATGTCCTTCTTCACTGAAGGCTGTCCTGTGGTAAGATAAAGAAATTAAAGCAAATGAGTACTACTGTCACACACACCGTAAATACCAGAAATTAGCTCAATCAATGCCACCCCATTCGAGATATAAGCATAAGGGTGGAAAAATTTAATATTTTTTTTTCAAAGGAATTACTTACGCTATCACTTTCAAAAAAATTGTGTAAGTAAATGCTGATTATGGACATTCTATAAAAAAATCAAGAACTAATTCCATTCACTTAGTTCAAAGTTATCACTATTTTCTCCTTTTAAGGGGTGGGTTTTTTGAGTTTGGTTTAAGGTGCCAACTTGACTTTCTATTATATTAGACTGTATACATTTAGGTTTACTATATATTTTTTTTTTCAGTTTTTTTCTGTATGGTAGAACTTGCATATAAAAAATAAGATCTCTTTGAATGATTTTAGTAGCAGCAATTGATTATTTTAGGGTTAAAATAATCATGAATAATCATTGATAAACTTCAGGATTATTTGTAGGTATAAATGTTTGAGTGCTAGTGGTTATAAAAACACAGAAATATACAAAAGCATATTGTAACAATAACATAATATTTAACTCTGTTCAGGCAGTTAAAAGTTATTATTATTATCACTTTTTTAGGGGCGATTTTTTTTGAGTTGCATTTAAGGTGCCAATTTAACTTTTTATTATACATGAGTGTATTATTATATTTGGGTTTGTTATATATTTCGTCAAGTTCTTTCAGTGAACTAATGCAAATAAAAAATAAAACCTCTTTGAGTGATATTTATTCTTCCCAGAAGAATCAGTGAAGGTTGAAAATCAAGAGTTCTTAGTTCATATGACTACTTGTAAAGAATTTATTTGGAAAAAAAGTATATAGTAAACCCAGATTGATGATTTTTCTTTTTTATTTCTGTGTTCTACTACACAGAAAGAATTTAAAGAAATATATAATGAACCCAAATACATACATTACTATATAACAAAGATCAGGTTGACACATCAAACTCAAGTCAAAAAATACCACCCCTCAAAAAGGAAAAATAACAATAACTTTTGTTGTTATAATTTTCTTTTTTATATTTCAATACTTTTATAACAACTAGAGCTGAAACATATATGTAAATAATCCTGAAATTGATGGATGAACAATTATTTTAACCCTAAAATAAACAATAACAAATTGCTCATAGTAAGATCATTCAAAGAGATTTTATTTTTTATTTACATGTTCTACCACAAAGAAAAAAATTGAAAAAATATATGATAAACTTAAATATAATACAGTCTAACATAACAAAAGTCAAGTTGGCACCTTGAACCAATCTCAAAAAAAATACCCCAAAAAAAGGGAAAAGGGAACGGAATTAGTTCTGTTTTTTTTTTTTTTATAGGATGCCCATAATCAGTATTGACCTACATAATTTTTTTGAACGTGATAGCTTAAGTAATTCCTGAAGAAAGAAAAATATTGAATTTCTCCACCCTTATGCTAATATCTCGAATCGAGTGGCATTGATTGAGATAATTTTTAGTATTTATAATATGTATGACAGTAGTATTCATTTAGTTTAATTTCAGCACGATAGCTTTAGGGGCACTTTTCAGTAGCTTATCGAAGCAGTGCCTTTATTTATAAAAATATCTAAACGACATGTTCGGGCTTTTTTAAAGCGACTTTCGTGATCTCTACAAGTTACAAGTACATATTAGTTAAAATTAATGGATTTGATACAGAAAATGACATATACTTAGTTCTTATTGTGTTAAAAGTGGGATGTGTTCAAAATTTGAAGTTTTTATGTAATATAGATAATCAAAATGGATATATGATAAAACAGATGATAATAAGACAGATTATACTTACATAAGTCAAAAGGAAGTTAGAAAAGGAAAATTGTCGTAAAATTTAGTTGTTGTGTTAATTACTAAAATAATAATTTTTCATAATGTTAGAAGAGGAATACGAAAATTGGGACCCATGTGGGTGGAAGTGTAGTCTGTGTGCCTATACATATATGAAAGGATTGTAAACAGATTTTCTTTTATGTGTTGTATAAAAAAAAACACCTATATGTGTATATATTTAAATGTATAAGTTAAAAGTAGAGGTGAGCATTTTGAAATGTGAAAATGAAATGTTAATATGATTTTAATTTAATTCTTTTTTAATAAATTAATAATTTGTAAGTGTATTAAGAAAAGTATAAGAAATTTACGTAAGAAAATGTTGAAATATTTTGATTTTGTGTTATAAAATAATATTAACAGAATTATAAAAAAGCCAAAAATGATGTGTTAATTTTTCAAGTATGTAAAAATGGGTATAATGTTACTTTAGATTTGTTCATTTAATAGTGTTATGCTATTATCATTTTTATGTTTACGTATTTCGTATGTTTCTCGTGAGTTTAATTTTATACCTTTATCGCATTGATGTAAAAGGTTGATGTTGTTTTTGTCATTAAAAGTGTGTCTTGTTTCTAGCTGTGATGATACACCCTAGACTGTACTTGTTTTTTTACGTTTATTAATTCTCATGTTTAGTTTTCAACCGGTTTCGCCGAAATATATGGCTTTGCAGTTGTCACATTTTATTTTATACTCACTGTTTTTGTCTAATATTTTGTGATTGTTGTTGTGTTGTAGGAGGTTTTTTTATGGTATACGTCGATTTAAAGGCTGGGCTTATGTTAATATACATGCAGACGCACACGCAGACACTTTTGATCCAGCTCCGTTTCCGAACATTAAAATCACCATCGGATCAACACTTAAAAACCCAACGTGTTACTGATAACTTAAGTCGTAAATTCTAAACTATGTATTTTTTCTGTCATTTTATGTTAGAATCACAACCATCACAAATGTGCCACTGTTGGGTTAATTTTCTATCAAAGCATAAGCATCCACTACTACTAAGATTATATAATATACTTATATAATCTTTTAGGTACTTACCAAATAATAATAGTATATATTCATGTCAGACACAGTACATCAGTGTATATGAATCGTCAAAAACATATTAGTAACTAAATAAAAAAAATGCGTAAAGTACAATGACAATACGAAGAAAAAACATATAAACATACAAGCATGTCGAGTTAATCAACAATTAACAAAAATATATGTGTATATAAAAATAACGTTTAAAGTCAGAGTCATAGATTTATGAAGTAAGATAGTCACCAACAGCTTAATAACACTTCCGCATCAGGTAAGTTTTTAACAGTTTTTTAAATTCAGCTGAATTACGTGAATTTTTTATTTCAGATGGTATGTTTACTAATTGTGGAAAACTCAATCGACTATATTTTTGTAACATTTTCTCCAGGTTTGCACCCATTGTTTTTATAATTAAAATCACACAAGGTACATAACAATTAGATACAATCAGGAATCAGCAAGAATGTACTAATAAACATATGCTGGTAATTTTAGACAGCCGGGTGGTTTCATCGGTAAACTTCGACGATGAATAAGACAAATAGTGGACAACGTGTTATAAAATGTATTGTGGAAAGTGGATATGCGTCGAAAACCAAATAATATTGCAGATAATAACACTATTATTTGCTATTTATTTCAGTTGAATGTTGATGGTAAAATCCAGATTGTATCTCTTATTATAGATATTATTATTATTATTGTTATTATTATTTTACTATTAATAAACAACATTTTATCTTTTTGGCAATAATTATTTTAGTAATTAATATAAAGGAATTTATTATATATTTAATCTAATTTTTACCATCTGTTTTTCTCAGTGAATGCATTGTTAAAACTAGATTTTTCTTCCAGCAGTATATGTATATGTATTTGTTGTCGCTATGATAAATACAATGGAGAAGCGATTTTCCAAAAACCAATCAGCCAAACACCTCATTTCAATTTATTTTTCTCAATCTATATTGAGATGATGTATTTGTCATTTACGTACAAAAATTTCGAAAAATATGACTATTTCACAGTCGTCTTTTTTGTTTATTTATTACTTTCAAATCATCGATTTGAAATATCGCAATGCGCTGCCATTTCAAGAGTTTTTTTTTTAATTAAATAATTAGATCGACAACATGTTTCCTTCTCTAAAAAAAAAAAATAAGACTCATTCGAAATGGATGCATTAACCAAAACCATAACATTTGAAAAGACAATGTAGGTAAAATATTCGCCATTAGAGAAGAGAAAAGATCCCTATAACGACCTGAAAAATAAATTCAGCCAGTTTAAACGAACGAGAAATTGTTGGCGCGGCTATGATTTATAAAAGAGGACTACGACCGGTCGCTGTTGGCTACGTGAGGAAATTTTAGATCACCGCGGTGGTCAGAAAATATTATCTTTCCTAAGCGAGTGCCTTTTACTATAAACGACTTGTTAGTAATATTACGTGCTGGTTTCCCCGGCGATAATTGAAGCGCTCTTCGGGAGCGAAGCGTCGGTAGCCACACGTGCGAATAGAAGATGAGAAAAGAAATTTAAGCAATTTCACGGACCCTGCAGTATCACAAATTCGTTCCATTCGCGGATAATTCGTTTATAATTGAATAAACCCGGTTGAATGAGAAAAAAATGCTATTAGTGCGCATAGAATATCTCATGATGTATATAAACTCATATTTATTTTGGATGCTAAAAGATTAGACTTAAATTATGTGTTCAAGACATGGCTCAGTTAACTGTTTCCCAGTTAATTGAGTGCTATTTTCATTTAGAGCAGAGTTGATAGGGAAATGCAAGGTATGCCGTATTTCACCAACCGTTTCTCATGTGGGACTGTTAACTCTACACACTTTAAAGTAAGTGCCTTACCACAACAAAAAAAAAATTCAGATTGACTGCAAATGATGATGGCTTTGCTAAAAAAATGTTTGGTAAAAATCACTTCTTTTTTGATAATTCGCCGCACTAAATGGGAGTAAA
Source organism: Protaetia brevitarsis (assembly GCA_004143645.1). Classification (NCBI taxonomy): domain Eukaryota; kingdom Metazoa; phylum Arthropoda; class Insecta; order Coleoptera; family Scarabaeidae; genus Protaetia; species Protaetia brevitarsis. The sequence goes on along the minus strand of RXPK01004160.1, from coordinate 17,125 downwards.
TGTACATTTCTCGCAGGAAAAATCGGGACACCAGCAACTGGGAATTTTAAATTTTTTTTAGTGTAAATAAAGCTTTAGGGAACGTATTTACATTACAACAGGATGAATTGATTCAAGGTTTAAACAAAAACATAAATTGAGAAAAAAGCTTTATACATAGAATAATAAAATACATTATAGTTTCGATGACGGCGCGGCGTGTTCTTTGATGATAAGAAAATAAAATAAACAAGGAAATATCCTGGCAAAAAATTGTAGTAATACGAAAGACTATTGAGTGGATGGCTTTATTTAAAAATATATATTTAACTTATTTCATGTTTATTAGAACAAATGGTAGAATTTTAACAATATTATTTGGAGAAAATGTTTCTAATCCTTTAATCTAAAAGGATTATAATATTCCACAAACTATTATTGCTACTTGCTACCTACAGAGAATACAGAATTTTAAACAGATGTTATCAGAAAAGTAAAACAATTACTTTAGGTTTTAAAATTAAATTTAGTGACTGCTATATCCATTGCTACTTATTAATCATTTTCTTGTGGAGTTCAACAAATTAAATTGCTGTTTTACAAACTTGTGTTGCAAATATTAATGAAGCATTTACTTGTGTTAGAAAAGAAGAACTTGCCTTAACAATTATTTACGATATTGTTGCATTTATATACATAACAAACATTGTAAGAAAGCATATTGTTCGTCAATTTCAGTTAGTGCTAAAATATTTTTGAATTTGATACTTCTAATACTTTCTCATTACTATTACCTGGAGCTGTGCTACATAAAGACAGTTTGTAAACAGACCAAGTGTTGGCCATACTTCAAGACAATAGAATAACGACATTGGATTTACACAGGTCATAGCTAAAGCATATTTCTTGAATATACAATAAACGCAGGGTTAATAATATAAATAAAATGTTTGCGAACTTAATTGGTTTAAGAATTTTATAAATAACCTTAAAACTATTTTTGGTAATTTTTTAATACATAGAAGAAAACTTTATAGTAATACAATATTTAAGAATAATACCAAACAACAATAATAGTTAATACATCAATAATAGTCTAATTTATAAATCTATTCCCGAAACTATAAGGAGGCTGATTGATATATTATCTATTGCTAAAGTAGCACACATATACTAATTGAAAAGCCAGAAGAAAAAGCTATAAGTAATGTAAGGACTTATAGGGGACTGGATGGGGATACCGATCATTTCATGGTAGGGGCGAGAATGAAGCAAGTTGTGCCAGAAATTAGGAGATAGTAGAAGCAAATACATTTACAAACCAATTTGGCTAAAAAGTAGAGCGGAAAGAAAGGAGTATGAGGAAAAGTTACAAAAAGAGCTAGCGGATATGGAGGAGAAGAGCAACATAGAAGAAAAGTGGATAGGGCTGAAAGCGAGGATAGAGAGAGTGGCTCAAAAGTGCGAGAAGAAAGTTAAAGAACAAAGAAGCAATGGTTTGACGAAGACTGTAGGAGGGAAATTGGGGAAAGGGGAAAGTTACGGATAAAAATGTTGAACGAAAGAACGGAAGAAGCAAAAATGGTTCACGAGAGACAAAGAAGGAAGACCAAAAAACTAATAAGAGAGAAGAAAAGGAAATATAATGAAGAGGTGCTGCAGAAGATTGAAGAAAATTACAAAAATAACCAGATGCGAAATCTATACCAAATAATAAAAGGACAAAGGAAGAGCCGTATTAACAAAGCAGTCTTTTCCAAAGATAAAAAGGGGAATCTAATTGCCAAGGAAGAAGATGTTCTAGAAAGATGGAGGGAGTACTTTCAGGAATTACTTAATGGTGAGGAAATGGAGGAAGAAGTGGAGGAAGAGAGAAAGGTGGACAGGGGCAGCACGACGTGCCAAACAGAGAAAGAAGAAGAACCACCAACTATAGAGGAAATTAATAAAATAATACAGAACTTGAAAATGAATAAGAGTCCAGGAAGTGATGGAATAACGGCAGAATTAGTAAGATATGGGGGGAAGGAATTAAGGGAGTGCATACACACGTTAATAGAGGCAGTATGGAGAAAAGAACAGATGCCTAAAGAATGGTCGTTGGCAGTAATATGTCCGTTGTATAAAAAAGGAGATAGGAAGGAATGTCGGAATTATAGGGGTATTTCTCTCTTGAATATAGTATACAAGATAATGGCAATACACATTAAGAACAAACTAATGGAAAGGGCAGAACAGGAATTAGGGGAATATCAGTGTGGTTTCAGACAAGGAAGAGGTACGGTAGATCAGATCTTTGTGTTGAGGGAAATACAAGCGAAAAGTCAAGAGTATGGAAAAACAACAATGGTGCTATTTGTAGATTTTAAGCAGGCATACGACGGAATAAGGAGAGAGGAAACTGTACAGGTCGTGGAACAGATGGAGTTAGCAATAAACTAATAAGAATGATTAAATTAACCTTGACAGGGACAGAGGGTATGGTTAGAATAAACAGCAGAACAACTCAAAAATTCGAAATTAACAGGGGTGTTAGGCAAGGTGATCCCCTTTCGACGATACTGTTCAGTTTGGTATTGGAAAGAGTTATAAGAGAGGCGGAAATTAACAGGTTGGGAATTTTATACCAGAGAAGACATCAATGTTTGGCGTTTGCTGACGATTTAGTTATATTGACAAGAAGCAAGGAAGAATTAAGGAAGATCATAAAAAGATTAGAAGAACAAGGGCAGAAGGTTGGATTATACATAAATGAAGAGAAGACAAAATATATGGAATGGTCTGATAAGGAATTTAGAAAAGGAGGATATCTAAGAATAGACACGGAGAATGGAAGGGTATACCAGTTCGAGGAGGTAGAAAATTTTACATACTTAGGAACGACAATAACTAGAAAGCCGGGTGTAGAAATGGAAATTCAAGCTAGATTAATGGCAGGGAATAGAAGTATTGCAGCACTCAATGGAATGTAAGAAAGAAAGATGTATCGAGGAAACTGAAGATAAGGATATATAAAACGGTAATAAGGCCAGTAGTTTTGTATGCGTGTGAGACTTGGACACTAAACAAGGCGGAGCAAGCAAGGCTAGCGGTGTGGGAGCGGAAAGTTTGGAGAAAAATATTTGGAGGGAAGAGGGAAGGAGAGATATGGGTGAGAAGAACAAATCAAGAATTGAATGAACTTTATGGAGAAGCAAATATAGTGGGAGTGGTGAAGGCGCAGAGGCTGAGATGGATGGGACATATAGAAAGGATGTTGGAGTCAAGAATACCAAAAATGATAATGGCGAGGACAGGCGGCGGAAAGAGGAGGAGAGGAAGGCCAAGGGGAAGGTGGAGGACAGAAGTGGAAAAGGATGTAAACACGTTAAGGATAGCAAGATGGAAAGAAGTAGCTAAGGATAGAAACAGATGGAAGAAAATTACTAATGAAGCCATGGGCCTCCTAGGCTCGCAGTGCTGATATATAAAGTAGCACTTGCGAGCATAAATCGAAATAGGTAACTAATATTAAAGCAGCACTAACAAGTAATATAATTTTAAAATCCGATCTCCATATGTTTTCTTATATTATCTATCCATAACATCAAACAAGTTAAATACATATATATTTCTAAATGAAGCCGTCTATTAAGAAACCTTTTTGTAATGTATTTTTTTGCATGAGTATTTCCGTATTCGGTATTTCTAAAAGAAACGCCGCCAGTGAAACTCCAATGTGTTTATTCAATGTATAACGCTTTTTCTCTCTACACATTTATATTTCTGTTTAAAGCTGCATTACACCAACAAATTTTAAAATTCTCGATTGCCGGTGTCCCGATTTTTTCTTCGAGAAGTGTACATAAAGTCCCGTCCAGACCGACTCCGAACGCAAGCCAAGGCACATGTACTCAGATCTTAGAAAGGATTTGCTTTAGTGTGGACGGAGCGACCGAACGGAACCCAACAGTATCGAACGCTTTTTGGAAGGCGTTCGCTCTCGTGTCGGTACGTCAAAGGCCGTTTGCCTTGGTCTAGACGGGATTTGTGTTGGTTCAGTTGCTTATGCGAGAATGAAATGTCAGATATACAGGGTGAGTCAGTAGTCCGATATCTTTAGATATTGACTTTAACATCTCTCATAAAAGATTTTCCAATGTGGCATCCTAACGACAGACAGCAGTGCACGTTCTAAAAATATTGTCACGTTCACGGGGTGTATCAGTTTTCCAGGACCGTACTCAACTTATTTTTTTCAAATGAAACCAAACTTATTTTTTTAGGCATGTTTATTTGTTGCAGTGAATGTTACAAATACATATGTTCGTTTCAGATTTCGAATGCCAGGTTGCCAAGTTATTTGACTTTTTACATAACATTTTCAAAATGCACTTGTTCATTTAAATTTTCGGATCCAAATCCAGCCAGGGCATAAGGGGCGGTATTTGTGGGCCCAGCCCAAATCAAAGAATATCCATAAGTCTAGGAAAGCATACAACGGTTTTCCAGGCAGAGGTATTCGCCCTTGCAGTCTGTGTAGAAAGGATTGCAAAGGTGGGCTATAATGACTGACAGCTAGGCTGCTGTCATGGCAGTCTCAAACTCTGTAACTAGGTCAAAACCAGCTACGGACTGCAAACAATCCCTAAATACACTGGCATGAGACTACACGGTGTCTCTGATTTGGGTACCGGGACATGAGGATATAATGGGTAATGTAATAGCCGACGAACTAGCCAAGGAGGGCTCTAAAAGACACTTCATAGGTCCAGAGCCCGTATGTGGGATTACCAAGGACTCTGCAAAAAGGAAGATCTGAACCTAGTTGGATCAAGAAAGTACAAAGAAATGGAGGTCGACTGAAGGTCAACTCCATACTAAAGCGCTAATAGGGGATGGGGATGCTAGATTCTCTGACAACTTACTCAGACGCAGCAAGAAAGAATTGTGAACCATTACTGTGCTGGTAACTGGACGCTGTCCCCCGAAAAAGCATCTACACAACACAGGTCGAGAAAGCGAACCGTGGTGCAGATGATGCGAACTACAGGAGGAAATGAGTTTACATGTAATCTGCACGTGTGAGGAATTGAAAGTAGTTCTCAAGTTTCCACTGGGCAAGATACTGAGCTTTATAGAGAACACCAAGCTGCTCGAGTGGAAGTAAGAGATTTAATAGGGACCGTAGAATGAGCACCTAGCTCTGGTGCCTGGACTACAGGTCCTCACCTTAACTTAATGAATGAATGAATTCACTAGATTGTATTCATCAAATACTTCAGTTATGGCAGTAAGAACTTCGGGTACAACGTAAAATGTAGACTGTTTTGATATTTTGAATATGTATGAGAAACTTGCGTAAGAGTTTCGTGTGACCAAAAATGAAGTGTTACAGCGAATCTTTCTTGAGTTGCCACGCTTTATAATTTGTATTATGTTTCAAAATCTTATGGTTTTAGTAAATTAAGCAGAGCATCAAATAGTTCTGGTGTCATTCTGCGGAAATTTCGAAAATGTCCACCGCCTTCACTCTAAATTCCGCGAATAGGTTACTTCCGCATACCTGTTTCAATCTTTAAAAGGTGCTGTCATCTAACCAACATCTTGCCCTATATTTTTCCTTTTTTCTTAATAAAGAATTAAAGATTATTCTTGCACTCGACATTATTATTGCTGAACCGCATCCAACACTGTCGAACTCGCGTTTGAATCTTGGTGTGGAGAAGACCAAAGCTTCTCGAATCCTTTCCAACGGCATACGCCCCGCCCACATTTGGCGTTGGGGTTGGCATTGAAGTTCGGGCGTTGGTCTGGAAGCGGCTTAAACTTAAGGAAAATGACGAAATCTTTGAAATCTTCCCATAATACAAGTACATTACGTGAATATTCATGGGAAAAAAAATTTCTGACATTGTAATAACATTTACTGTTACTACATCCTCGGCCAGAATGATCTCTCCGTGTATGTTAAAACGATTAAATGTCATTTTTTGGTTATGTAGTTAATTGAAATGGCAAAATTAATAATATTTACGTAATCAAAAACTGGAAAATTTGTAAAATGTGAAAGGTGATATGAAAAAATATATAAAAATGTGTAAAAGGTGAAAAAAATATAAAATAAAGAGAAAAGCAATAAGCAAATAGTAGGTTGAGGCTATAGTTATTTGTATCACAATGCCAGAAACTATAGTTTTGAGATAGGTACCCCATTGTGTTTTCCAGTACGAATACTCGCAAGAAAGTTTCTGTCCGTGTGATACACACTATTTATATATTTGGAGCGCACAGTCTTCATTTTGAATTGAAAATAGAAACGAAATGTTGCTGCTAAGGAGTTGACAGTACAGGTTGACATACATACATACATGTGGTATTTTGACTTTTGCGAGAAAAGTCTTTTTCTGTAATTTTTTTCTAGTTTAATATCCATTTATCAATAATAAGTGCAATGGAGACACCACTTCATATTGGTAAGATTGCACAGTAGCTTAATGAGAATTTATTACATATCTGTTATGTCGAATGTAGTATGCCAACCTTTAGTGACATTTTTGTCTGACTAAGCAGAAAACGGTAATTTTCCTGTCGCTTTGAAGCAATGCGAAATGAGTGTTTCTGGACGGAAGCGCAAAAAACGGTTTTTCGCTTTTATTCACATATTCGTATTTCGCACAAACCTTTTCCCTTCAATGTCTTAAATTTTCGATTGCTAAATATTCTTAACTTTGTCATTTTACTTTAAAAAGTTCCATTGTACTACATGACTTAAGAATGACATTTCACCACTTTAAGGTACACTGAGAGATGATTCTAGCTGAGAATGGCCTAACCTGCAGAAACTAGTTCTAGTAAAGTCAAACGAACTATTAAGGATATAAAAAAGATTCCCAACATATTTTTAGATTTAATAAAAGTAAAAATTCTAATTATATGAAGTCCACCAGAGAGCTCCCATTTCGACGACATTTTTATTTTTATACGAAAAATCAGAAATACCTACTGAATTTTTCTTTATAATTTTACTTGTGAGTATTCCAGACTACTTGAAAAATATTGGAAAAGTTACCCAAATTACGAAATTTCGCTATGAATATTCTAGGCCCTGAGAAAACCTTCGAAAAATTACTTATAGTGAGAGGGAAAGTAAAATACTGTTCGGTTCTAGGGACACAAAATTGTCCCAAATTCCTATAGGAATTTTACTATTTTTTTTTAGCGTGCAGACTATACAACGAGGAGAAGAACACTACGTTGTTTTTGAATGTGCTGCATTGGTGCAGCAGCAACTACCATTGCTGGGTGCAATCAACCCGATGATTGATCTGCCTAATAAAAGTTTATTACACAGATTACTGAATCAGTAAAATGGGCTAACCTGCATATGTAAAGACACAGTAATTGTAAGTGCTGCGGAATAATATTAGGCCGCTTAAGCTGCGGTGTTAAGGAGATAGTCATTCATACTCAGTGACTAACTACAAATTTGAAATTTACCTTAAATGCTTTTGGAACTTTCCATCTAAGTATCTCTGAGCATACATTCGCTTTATCTAACTTTGAAACGGAATAACTATTTAAATGACCAAGTTATAAGTAAATCACCTTACGTGAATAGTTATGTAATATAACTATGAATAACAGTAATCAAATCTGCTTTAAGTTTTCCCAAGTCGGTAAGATTCATGATGACTGAATTCAAATAACGGTTGTGTTTGTAGTTCTGGCGTCTGATATGATAACGTTCAGACATAAACTACAATCGTCGTAACTAAGGGTAACTATTGTTAGTGAGTAAACTGGACTAAGGATATGATTATAGCGGAATAGGAACGCCGTGGAGGAAATCATTGATTGTCTGCTCAAGTATTCTAGCTCTTAATTGGATTATATCTGCAAGAGAAACAACAAAGATGAAATTTCGTCTTTTATGCTAGGCTGCTTTGTCGCCTAAAGGAAGGAACGCGGTGGAAGGGCTTTCTTTACCAACGATTCTAAAGGATTAAACGTAGAGTTTAATTTTAATCATGTTAAAGTCCTTTTTTGCTAGGCTAAGTTATATTAAATATGCCGGAAACGTTCCCCAACGTATTATTTGCGTGACTTTCGAAAAACATGTTTAGTATCGTTCCCTTGTATATTAAACAAATAGTTAAAAGTATCTCTGCGTATCTTGTTATACATTAAGTTGTTTGTATTATTAGAGAATAACATTAAAAATCAATCCTAGCGTAATAAATTATACCGCGACTAATATAAAATCAGGTGATGGTTACCCCATTGTATTTTCCATTTGGAGACGCTCAAACTAGTTAGGAGCGAGAGAAAATCTCAAAGTTACCCTTATTGATCAAATTCTATGGAAAATAATATTCTAAATTGGTTGGCTGACTGTTTCACTAAGCTATTAAACACCCCAAAATTAAATTAAAAATTGTGAAATCTTGGTATAAATATATTATATGTGTAAAGATCATTTTAAGGTGACAAACTGCGATGAAGTTTTTGAGCAACTACTTATGAGACACAAGAAAATGTATTTTTGAAATATAACTAAAATTAAAAAAGAATCGAATTAACATGTTATGGGATTAGAAAGTACATACTAAAATAGAGCTTTACAATATTGTTTCGGAAAATAATCAATAATTAAAACAATATATGTAAAAGTTAATCTGAATTGGACGAATCTAAATCACTGGAAGGTATTTCTAACACCTCGGTGGATAAATCATTATAATCTAAATCACTCATATTCGAATGAGCTTTTAAAGGGACAGGATATTTTTTAATGTCATTGTCAAAGCGTACTTTGTTACTCCTGTAAGTATTTCTCCTAATTCCTAGGTATTTCAACCAAATTTCTGTAGGTATTAATTCGAGAGGACTTGCGGGAATGGTGCAACCTATTTTGGCCAATAATTTGGTACTGAGTACCTACGCTTTCTTCGCCATCGGTTCTATTGGCATCACTCGAGGAGGCTAGTAGTCGATCTTATCATTTCGATCTTTTAAATGTTTGTGTACATTGCTAGGCATACTGTAATCGTCAAAATTTAACTATACTATGGTGAAGCAGAGGATAGGAATGAGCGCACCACTTTAAAATAGAAACAAATATAGTCGTGACTCCCACCGCATGTTTAATTTCAACATTGGCATCGGTCCTTTTATGCATAGTATAAGATCCCTATACTAAAAATAATTTTGTCGACTACGGTATACTACCAGTAGTAAAGTACTAGATACAGCTTCTTAATTGAGCTAACTAGCAACCAAAGAAAGTTTAAACTCAATGGTAAAGTACATCAATATAGCACATGCAATAGATACCAGATGCAAATCCCATTCTAAATTTTTCAAAACAGATATATCTATCAGAAGCAATAACTTTTCATATTTGAGAAGTTGAATTAATTTCAAGTCAATGCTTGTTATCTGGAAACTCGCTGTAAAATTTATGAAAAATCTTCTGGCAATCATCTTGTCGTCCGAGGAATCAAACCCTTGTTTCGGAGTATCAACAGTCATCCTCACTTAAATTTGGATTCCTTTTTAACTCGCTCATTTTCTTCTGCTAAAAGTTCTTTTTTCCTTTTCTCTTAGCTGGCCAATACTTCTAGGCAATCTGTGAGATACATGAAACATACATTCAAATATTCTAGTGTAGACAGTGTTCTCTTTGTGAAGTATTCTCTCTAAGTTTGTTCATTTTCATGTTTTTCTTTTGGCCTACTAAATATAACACTTAGCAGATACATTTGTTTCTGAAAATGTTTCGTATTTTTCCATCTATCATGGTCGTAAGTAAAACAAATTTATTCCAAATTTATTGCCATTTATACACAACTTATGATTAAGAAGGTTATTTGGGTTTTTATTTAATTTTTCTTTTTTCTGCTAATATGAATACGGGAGTGTCCTTTACTAAATACAGTTTGATAGGTCTACAGTGAAGGTGAAGGTCTACAGTCGATAAGCGCTTAAAAGTGCTTCCTTTGTTAAGTACTTCGTGTGACGCAGGGAACTGAAGCTTCGCAGTTGGTGTCTTGTATTTCCTTGCTGAATGTTGGGTATGCCTCTTTTTCGTTTTAATTGAACATTCTTGAAAAGATTTGGTAAGTCATACACATCAGCGGTGTTGGAATAGATCTGATTACCAACATGATGTGAGTTCCGTTGCGTTATTTCCACTTAACTTTTAAACGATACGCGCAGTAATCTCGAAAATTTCATAAGAGGTTGAAGATTATTATCTTTGCAGCCATTTAAAGAAAGTACATGTTGTATATATTTTCTGAAAAAAAACAACAATTAGATGAGTAAAAGAGACCTTTTAGGCAAAAGTTTCAAAAAAATCTCATAACTCGTTTTGGTATGTGTCAACAAATATTTTAAGACAGGAACCCATGTTATTACCTTCTAAAATTAATTTTATCCTGGTTTACTCATACGTATTCACATTAAAAATGAGTGCAATTTCTATTGAAATTTAATGTTTATAAAATTTATAGTGCAAAAAAACTGCTCAGCCACATTTTCTCCTTTAGCTTATTGACTATGTGTTATAGATTCTTATGGATTTGGGGGAAGATAGGGTATCCTGTTTCTTAAAGCTAATGAGCAAACTTGTGGCAGATTGTAGACATCATCGCCCAAACTTTGTAAAAAAAAAATGTATAGAATGTAATGGAAGGTACACAATTGTACTTTTTATTTTTTAGTTGTTATGATACCGCTAGATACATTATTTATTGCTAAAATAATGAACCTTTGTCGTAAAAATACACTCTAAGATGTAGAAGTAATCATTATCTTTTCCTTTCTAGTTAGATTACGGATTTCAATCACCTGCCTTTCCTTCTCTTATTTTTTTTTCCCACGTTACGAGTAGAACCTATGCTAAGAATTTCATTAACTGAAATTCCGATAATGTTTAATTATCTAGCGCGAATTCAGCGGATCAAACAGTTTCATTAAAAACTAAGCGTAATAGTTTTTAATGAAGCTGTGCTTCTTACGGTTTAACTTAGTATCCAAGCTCTAATTTTCTTCATTCTATGGGAAGTTGGAGGAGGTAAAATAATAATACAAAAGAACGTTCGTCTATACTAAATACTACCTGATACCTATAAATATTTATAATAAATACGATCATATGATCCAGTATATATTTTATCATTTTTCATTTATAAATATATGGGCTAGTGATGTATAAAACTACTTATATACTTTACAACAGCTACTACCTGGTATTGCTATTTTTGGTTTGTAGTTATAAAACTATGCTATTGTATATTTTTTTATAGCGGTTTCCTTTAAAAATATTTATAGCGATATACATCAAAAAAATTTTACGTTTCTAGTCCATTATATTACGGATTAGAATTTGAAATATTTTATCCGTGTTTGCGTTATGCACTGATAAATATTTATTTATACTGTGGTATAACGATATATGTATGTCATCATGTGAATATACTTTTTATATATTTGTGCATATCAAGAAGTACCAATCATATAAGAAGATTATACATTGACGAGAACTTTTATATTGGAATTAAAGATTAATTAAATGTGCACTATTCCATGATTATAATTGATTGACAATAAAATTGAAACTGCACCAAATTAATGTTATATAGGTAGGCTCTATATCTAAAGAAGCTCCTTACTATTCGGTTATTCTATATCTAATATTTAATGAAAAGAAATGATTTTCGGAGAAACACATTTACATACACTCAATGAAAAACAAAAAAAATTAACTCAACTTCATGACAGTTAGTTAACGTTAGGAACTTCAAAATAAAAATATATTGTTCTTTAATTATTTTTTTTATTAATTCAATATAAGTTATTTTTCTTTGATGTGTTAATTACATAACTGATGTAAAAAATAAAATAATCAAATTTATGTTTTACATAGTACGTTATATACTATTTTTAAATTTGTTGTTAAATTATTATTATCTTGATAAAGGAAGCATTGTAATATCGTCTGCTGAAATGCCCGCCCTGGTTACTTACATGGGCTTTTTGATTGGAGGCCTAGTAGATGAAGATGACGAATATTGGGAGCTTTATCTCATTTTAGGCGATATAATACCACGCGATACCACTGACAAATGAGAATTGGATTATTTGGCCGAATTGATCAAAAATCATCACGATATGTACGTTTCATTATTTCACCAACATTTAAAACGCAAACATCATAATCTTATTCATTATCCACGATCTATACAAGATTCAGGGCCATTATGTTATTTTTCTAGTATTAGATTTGAAGCATTCCATAAAATTGCAAAAGCAAATGCCCACACTGTTTCATCCAGACGTAATATTGTATTAACAGCTACTACTCGACATGAACTGAAACTTTCAAATCGTTTATTATGTAGAAGAGGATTTGAAGATAGTTTAGAGCAAGTATGGGCAACCTTTGACATGTTGTGGGCCAAACTTTAGTGTGCAAATACGTTCGCGGGCCGCGTTTAAAAGTAGTGCTTTTTAAAGTAGTGTTCATAATTTTTAGCGATAGAGATCAGACATGAAATAATACGACAATGTTATTATAATGCAATTTATTAAGATAAGAAAATGAAATGAAAAAAATAGGTACAACATTATAACTAAATCGTGAAATTTGGAATTATTACAAACTACGAAAGTTAAATAGCGATAACGAAATCAAGGAGACCTTTAAGCTTGAGTTTGGGAAACTAATCCATCGATGTTTGGATGAATTCCACTCATACAAAGACGTAAAGAATTTTCCAAATTATCGTCAGTCAGCCTTGTACGATGTTTGATTTATTAACTTTTCATAATTTGAAAGAACTGTTCGCATTTATAAGTACTCCAAATGCACAAATCAATCTTCTTGCGAAATTTTCTAAGCTCCGGAAAATGGTCTTCTTCGAGGTATTTTTTGTAGAAATCGCGCACTCCACGTCTTCAAATTTAGATTTTAGGAGTGAGTTTTCTTGAAGCTCGATCAACTCCATTTGCAAGTGTATTGGAGCATTTTGTATATTATTTTTTTGTTGGAGTAGCTAATAAATTGAAACTGTCTTCCATGTTTTTAAAATCGCTAAATCTTTGATGTTTGCCGCCTCACTCTTTGATGATCGCCGCCACTCTGCTTGCTCACTCACTTGATTCCGCAGGAGCAAACGACAAACCCCATATCACTCGATCTCTCATTTGGAGAGGGAGTATGAGTAAGTAGTGTAATATTTTTTTTTTAAATGGGTTTTTCAAAATGTCTCGCGGGCCGGATCAAATCTTACAGCGGGCCGGTTGTTGCCCACATATAGTTTAGAGTATGGCGTTGCCGCCCCAATACAGATAATTCTGAAAAAAGGAATTATTAATATTTTACGCAAACTTGGTACTGAACGAATGGCTATGCTTGGTTTAAATTCAGTGAATGTAGGTTTGAACCAAACTTGTCCGTTCAAATTGCAGATCATGACAGATACGGTGACTCTAGATTTGGTCGAATTAAGTATATCATATTACATTCAGAACAAGTATTTTTTTATTTACACTATTTTGTGCGTCGTTAGCTTTGATTTACATAATAAGGGGTATCTTGTTGAAGATAAAGAAAATACAATATACAAAATAATTCATTTCGATCAGTTAAACTGTTCAATACCGCTGTTGAAATATGTTGGTTCACAAAAGCGTAATAGATTTAAACAAGTTAACTCATAATAAATAAAAAAAGCAATACAAATAAAAAAAAAAAAAAAGTAAACATGTGAAAGTAATGTAGAAGTTCCGATGGTTGTTTTGAGCTTAGGTTAGGTTCCTTGCAATTAAACTTCTATTAATGTGTTTTATTCGTTTTTAACTGTTTCGATTACACATAACTCTGAATATTTTGACACTTTAGCTTTGCTATAGTGGCAGATAATAGAATACCAAACTTTGTTCAATTTGTTGAATTACAAATTTATTCTTAAGAAATGTATTTCTGACTTTATTTTAAATATATTTTATATAAATGATAAGTTAATTGTAAGAATATAAATAAAAATTGGAAAAAAATGTCTTATTTAAAACCTAATCAGATTTTAATACAAATACATGACATGGTAACTTTCAATACACTAAAATAGAGTGAACTTTTGTAGAAGTAGTATATAAGTGTCAACGTGACTATTAAATTATAAGACCTGTTTACTAGCATGTGCCATTTAATACTAAAAAATAGTAAATTAATTACGAACTTATGATTACTTCCAAAAACCTCACATAATGTAGGTACAAACTGAAATTATCTATTACTTAGCCTAATTTAAAGTTAGCTTATAGATTTATAAGAAAATATACGTGTAACGATATACGAAATGTGCCATGGTTTAATGTACAATAACCTAACTAAAATAACTATCAACTCAGTCGCATAAAAATGGATATGCAACGATTTGCCATATTTAAAATCGGGGTAATGTAATGAGAAACATGTTAACGTTCTCGTTACATTTGTCTTCTTTCAGTGTATGTAGCAACACATTCGAGTTGCACAGCGTTGCGCACTTTGACTGGAGATGGAAATATGTTTTACCCTGTTACTCTGCATTTGAATTCTTTAGCTATTGCAAGCCTACCCAGATGTATGCATGGCATAAATCCCATGTGCGCACTTCTTTTAACGGTTATTATCTAAGGTTACATTTCGTCTGCCCGGCTTTATCTAATATATTAAAATCAAGGTGACATTACTGTAGCTATTTAAGGCTGTTTTTTTTCCAACTTTGGACGGTTTTGTAACTGTTTAAAGCAAAGACTCACGTACATATGTACGTAGCAAAAAGTTTCCCCACATATAAAGATGTACTCTGGAACGTACACGGGAAAAATAACAATTACAATGTATTATAAATAAAATCAATGGTATTAACTTAGGGACAACAATAAATTATCTAATAAATAGTATGGATTCATGTAGGTAGCATTTATAGAAAAATATACTTTTTTTACTATTTTCTTAGTGATAGACCTTCGAAGAGAACGAAAACAGACTTAACGGTCAGAAAATGGAAAAAGTTTACGTGATTAATATCAGAATTTTTATGGTAAAAGTTGCTGTTTTCGAAGCTGAGAAGGTATACTAAAGATACTATTATTAATGACCAGTTTGTGTACAGTCATATGCATTTTATGGCCGAGTACCTCTTTTCCCTAACATGATATAATAAACCGACAATGCTTTTTAATAGTATATTTCATGAGCTTCGACATTAATGGGTAAAGTACGTAAGGCGATTAAATCTCCTCTGTAAGAGTAGAAACCGAATATAAAACACTCATGTCCGCAGAGATCACATCCGCTATGATCCCTAAAGGGCAATTATCATTAACGTGAATATATTTTAGGAAATTGTAGATCACGGAGAATCTTCCGATATAATTGGGGTCTCCTCATTCGTATACAGTCAATTTTAATGTATATTATAATTTGATTAATTTTGTAATTGTCCATATATATTAGGTTTTTGCCTACAGTTAATAAAATACCTAATGAAAATAATAATTTCGGTTACTAAATGATAAGCAATGCAAAACCTAACATTTGTTAGCCAATTTACCTTTCTGGTTTATTTGAAAATTTATAAGAACTTTAGGTTGGTTAAGGCTGTATTAGTTGAATCAGTACACAAAACATTAAAAACAAGGAAACATAAACCAGCTAAAATTAATCATTTCATAATTTGACATCAAATGGGAATGCAGGGATATTGCTAGAAAAAGGAACATTTTACAAAGGCCTTCTTGAATAATGGTGTTTCAGGTTTTTTAAGCATGTGTGTAATAACGCTATGTGAACATAAAAAATGAGGGATTTTTTTAATGACAAATCATTAAAAATGCAGAATTTACGGTGTGTTATAATTTTTAGAGTTCTCTTATTTCAAGTTAGAATTGTTGTTTTTTTACGTACCAAACTTTACTAAATTGTCACTCTAGCTTCAACTCACCGGATTCTACTCCTTCTTTCTCTTTGAAGTTTTGGAATACACCAAGCAATTAAATACAAAAAAAATACAATTGTTGGTACTGGTAAAAAAATATAATATACTATTCCTGGTTATAAGAAGGAATTATATGCTCAGCATGGAGTCGTGAATTTGATGCATATGTATAAACTTTAAGCTATCTAGCGAAGAGGGCTTATATCTCTGAATAACAATCAAATAGAAAGAAAAACAATTAAGATAAAGTTTATACTTGTTATTAAGTAAAATATTAGCCGAGCAATCATCACAATAATTTATATTATCAATCTGTCTATAGGTATTTCTAAAAACTAACTCTTCAAGCACTAAATCAAATGTCGAAGTAGAAGAAAGAAAAAATTGAAATCCACTCTTTGTACCTGTACTCTGTGAAAATCTCTGGTAACATGCAAACTTTTAGACCTCACAAAAACGCTTAAAACCGCGTACGTTCAATAGAAAGCTATGATCAACAGCAGAAAAACTGAACTAGTCAAGCAGTCGTGTTCCGCGATGATGATAGCTGTATTGAAGGTCATCCAGTACTCGTTTTGATGAGGGGGAAGAAGTTGCTGTACTTGTCTCTTCTCGATTTCAACAATTTCAAGTGGCCAATTTAAATATCTGGCAAAACCTGCATTGTACATAACAAACCTTGTGTCTGGAGCGTGTGTACGATTTGTACGCTAACAGCTTAATTAATTTAGCTAAAGGAGTGGCTGATAGCAAACAATTATATCAAACAAACATCATATATATTAAACGTGGCGCTTGTTTCATGAGGCCATTCTCTCATATTAACCTCAATAGCACTGGACATAAACGTAGTGAAATACAATAGAGTCATCGACACTACACTTTCCACTGAACTATTTCAAGAGCGATCGTTTGCTACATACGTAGCTCTTCAGCAACCTTTGCTTGTAGCTCCTAAACTATCTATAAGAATTTAACTCTTTACAACACTGATGCTAGGTGTGCATGTGCATAGTTTAGAAAGTGCAAGTCCCAATATTGTTATTTAAAGCCGTTGTATTCACCTCAGTTGTAGGTACTTAGATACGCACATATAAAAGTGTGTTATATCGTTAATGTTATACTATGTACTGATACAAAGTTTGCTGTTGCTCGTGTCGAGTTGTTAACAACAT
>RXPK01004159.1:0-13822 GCA_004143645.1 Protaetia brevitarsis | reverse complement strand
AATTGTTTGACAAGAAAAATAACGAGAATTAAACGACGCAAACGCGGAAGTCTGTTGGGAATTATAATTATTATAAAATCTTCTATCTTTTATCTTTAAAAAAATTGATTGAAGCGTTGGAAAAGCGGTAACTTTTGAAGTTCTTTTTTTTTTACCGAAACGCTATCACAAACCCCGGTAATAGCATCGCTAGAGTGGAGCGAAACACTTGACAAATGAATTCAGAAATAATTCGTTGAAAAATGAAGACTTTAATACCGAGCGCGCTATTTATAAAAGGAACGAAACCAGAACAATGTGGTATTCTGGGACCGCATCTATTCAATAAGCCGGTACTCACCTCCACAAAACACTTTTATTCATCGAGCACAATTTTTCTCCGTTATCTTCAAAATCGGGTGAAGCGGCACGCATGGTCGGACTTGTACAAAGGGCGCCGACTACGCGCCATCCACCATTTCTATTTCTGCTAATTGCTGGAGGCGGGCCCGCGACGGAATACCGCGATGAAAATGACTTCGCGACTGAGTTGATTGCCATGGAGACATCTAAACTCTCCTGTGAGGTACTTACGGATTGCATCCGCCATTCGTCTCTCTTCAAATCGATGCAATAAATCAAAACCCATAATATACGGAGCGTATGCAAGCATTACCTTTACAATTGAGAGATTCATTGGAATTCCTGAAATTATCTAAGCTTGAATATTATTCCCTTGCCCATTTCATTTTCCAAGCGGATCATATATTATTTTCAGGCAATATAATGTAGTATACTGTATTTAAAATTTGGAGCTAACCCTATAATATAACTGAATTTCATTTTACTGCCTGTATGTGTATAATTTGCTTTTAAACCCTCAAACTTTTCTTCTCTCTCTCAAGCAGATAAATTCATAGCAAAATTAGATAATTATTAAATGTACTTATCATTTTTATGAAACTTTTATTTAACGCATATTAGTTGAGGTACCGGGATATATTGGGGACGAAGTTATATTGGGCATGCTTAAATTTGCCGTCTCATTCTAGTGGGTGGTAAAACTGTTGCTTTATTCTAAGACCGATAGCAATACTAACCATTAAACATTCACTATCACACACTGCCTGTGCATTTGAAAGGGTGAGTCGCATTTTCTTATAAAATGTGTTTTATTTAAGTTATTGAACTGCTTAGTTTACTAATTGTGCTGATTTAGAACATTTATGAACCAAGAATTAAAGTGCCTATATTAGTCGAATGCCTTAAGAAGTGTCAACTACTGCGAAGGATCGTGGATTCGAATCTCTTTCTGGTCAATTACGGTAACTGATTCTTCTGGGGCCGTGATATTGAGTAGGAGATGGATTTTGCTATGCAGTGTGCCTGATAAGCAACTAATTGCTTAGGCGTGTTATAGTCCCGAAAGAAAAATGTTACGTCATGTTAATTAATGGTTGTCAAATACATTACAGATGAAACAATACAATACAAAAGACAAAAGTTTCACTTTGTTAGTAAATATATTATTTTATAAGTACTACACCCAGAAGGAATACTTTGTTCAACTTAATTTTTTGGCATCAGAATGACTATATTTAAAGAATATGAACTTTTTATCTTTGATATTTTTTTGCGAAGAAAGTGGCCAGGAGAAGGTAAAGGAACACGTAGAAGACCAACTGGTCCACTGAGGTGTACCACACAGCGTAAAGATAAGCGCTACAGACCGTTTTGCTGCTACGCGTCAAATCACTGACCATTGATTTGGAGAAGAAGGTGAACCTGTTACTATGCGTACACTATATCGCCGGATTCGAGTCTTTGAACTTTTTTCATACAGTCCACGATTAGTGCTTCCTTTGACTGCGAACCACTGTCATCAACGTTTGAACTGGTGCAGAGAGCGGCAGCATTGGGAGACAAAAATGGTATAATGTAATCTTCAGGATGAATTGTGATTCTGTTTAGGTATGCACGACGTGATATTCGGTTTGCTGTTGAGAGGCATGTATACAAGACTGTTGGAGTAATGGTTTGGAGGGATTTTGCCTTTGGTAACCGATCACCGCGCAGGAAACTGTACACTTTGCATCATCCTTCACAGACTCTGGCATAGTTAATCCACGAAGTTCTAGTTGCTCGGGAAGAGGTGTTAGAAGCAGATGTATGTATGTATCTATGTAAATATTGCAAGGGTGGTATTACACTGCGAGCTAAAAGATCTATTGTGTCCCCTGTTTTTTGCTGTTTTACAGCTGGCCTTGCAATTCTATTCCTTTATAGGAGTGTGGATATCAGAGAGCCCAACGTTAGTTAGTCTCCCTCTTCAATTCACGTGCTCCCAGGTGCAACGCCTTTGAGTGCACAGTCTAGGCAAATTTGAGAGGGGAGGATGGCCATCACTGTTCCCCAATCATGCTTCAGTCGTTTTGCTCCTCCCTTGTTCTTCCTTTGTGAGGTACTCTCACTTTGAAGTGGAAGGCTGCTTAGGATGTCCTGCTCAATTCCTGTTTATTAGCGGTGTCGTCCGCTAATAAACGTCCTTCCTCCATGGGTTGAATCCCACGAGTAGGTGGGAAGAAAAAGGTTCCACATCCACAGAGCCCCGCATTGCAGAGGTAAGGCTAAATACAATGGGTTCGCCAGGTGCCCCAAAGTTGGACTGGTAGACCTGGTCTTTCTATCAGCTTAATCCGCACCCCTTAACGATTTAGGTTTTTGTTGAGGTTGTTTCCTCTCGGTCCGTGCAGTTAAGCCATGACCCCTCATCCCTTTCGGGATCTGGGTTAACGTTGGGCTTTCCGCTCAGCCGAAAGCAAACAACGGCAGTTGTTGTAAACCTGCGCAAGTTCTTAGCCACGACACGACAGCTCGGGCGAGAGGGGAGTGGTTCACGGCAACAGTCTTCATTCACCCTGGTTCCGGTTTTAAGCAGAGAGGACGAACTTATAGCCGCCAGTCTCTTATCTCTCGTCTTGAGCGAACCCTGACAAGATGGCCTTTCCCCTATCCACCACCTCGGGGACGCGCCTGGTAGGTATTCCCAATTCCCAGAATCATAGTGTTACAAATAAAAAGATTTGAAACTTGAAAACACCTTGAATATTCAACAATTTATTATATACAATATTCCTCTCTTCAACTATTGAAAAAAACTATTCCGTTTGAAACTATTTGCAGCTATTAATTTAACACCAATCCGTATAGCTATTGAATCTGGAAAGATGTGTTGACGAATAATGACGATTTTGACATATTCATTCTAACCACACTCCTTTAACTATTTTAATTTAGTTTCTTGCACGTATAGAACTTCAATATTACGCTTGATTCAAAATTTATAGTCTTTTTTACTTAAGGAAATAATAACAATTTCTTAATCCTTGGTTTCTGCTTGTTACTAAAAATAGTTGCTATTCTACTTATAAAAACACCCAGCAGCTACGTATGTGTCAAAAAGAAAAAAAAATACACTATAAAGCATCAATGACTATAAATAACACCGTATTAAGTTTTGACGTACCTGGAGATCAAGGTAACATCCGATCTCAGAAAACGCGCTATTAATAACGAACCGCGACCCTGCGTTCGTGCGGATGATCTCTCATGCAGTTCAAACAGGCCGCGATCCATGTTCGACTCACTGGCCGCGTACGCAACGGCCCATGAATTTATCATTCGGCGCGTCCGAAGCCGGCAAGTAATGCCATCAAGTGACCGAAACGGTGCGCACGCGAAAATTGATTTAGGTCGACGTTCAGTTCGTGTTTCGCAGCTTACCAGACTGGTGACAATTTATACACCGACTTCAAAACGAACATGTTTTTTTTTTCCTTTTTCAAATATGCCAATTTCCTAAAAAGTGTATTTAAATAAATTTTCTCACCATTTGAAGATCTATTTTAAACCAGTGAATGATCATGGATTAAAAAGAGAAAAAAAGAGAATATAATTTCTATCATATCAATGACTAATATACTACGTGTCCAAAGCAAATTTTCCACAATTAATGAATGTTATTGGATGAGTATCTCAGACTCGTAACAATCAAAAAACACATAAAAAACCTTGTTCTATTCAAAACTGTTTAAAATTTAAAATTTTGTTTTAAGAATTATATTAATATACATCTATGGAATTGGTTCCAACATCGTTAAGGGATATTGTTACATTATACATATAGGTGCAACATATTAGAAATATAAATACATGTATTGCATATAATAAAATATACAGGTTATTTTCTAATTCTTATCACACATTTTTAACGGCAATATAAAATAAAACGAAACTGAACAAGTTCAAACGTACTAATCTTGTACTGATTAACATACAGCAGTGGTAAGATCCATGGTCACTGGAAGATAGCAGACAGGAATGTGGCGGAAACTTTATTTATGAAATGCTAAATAATTAGAAATTCATCCTAAACCCCGTACTCCACCTAAAGACACTACACGAGACCACCTATTCCAAATATTATATGAATTATCCTACTTTAACTTAATAATTTTTCAACGATTATCGATAATAACAACAAAAATATAATAAATCGGTCAGCTATCGGCTGTGATTATGTTTGCACCTATGAAACGATTTTAGTTATCTCCCAGCACTCGCCAAGAGTAAGGGAGAACCATTACCAAAACCAATATTACCAAACTTACTGTGGGAGCGGAACCTGGAAGTAGCTCCAGAGTTTGTTACTGATAGGCAGCAAGTTATTGTTCTGAGTTTGAAAGAGGCAGCCTTTATGTCCCTTCAAATCCGACAGCCGATCTTCAGGATCAATGAGGACATCCGGATGGTGGTGGGTGCAGGCCAGTAAAATATCCATTTTGCGAAAACACGAGATCATTTACTAATCTACCCATAATTTTCCAATTATTATTTAATTATTATTTAATTCATTTAATTCAGTCATTTTTCTCCAGTGTGCTCCAAATTGGAATATGCTTATCTTATATGGAATCCCTATTATAATAGATACAAATCCTTTATCGAAACCGTTCAAAAGAAATTCTTTAAAACATCTTTGGTTTAGGAGCCACTGTGTTTACTCTTTCCACGGCTTTCCTTATGAAACATTACTTGCCGCCTTCACTGTGGATTCCCTGGAGACGCGTCGTAAAAATATTAGTTTAACGTTTTTCTATAAATTTCTGCATAACCAGGTTGACGCCAATCAGCTTCTATCTGGGTTGAATTTTCATGTCCCTCGTTTGTCGTCTCGCAGCATACTTACCTCTATACCGATTCTGCAAGAACTAATTTAATGCTTCGCTCACCACTTACATTCATCTGGACAACATATAATCGGATTTGCTTTAAGTGTGATATCTTTCATGTTCCCTTCAGAAGCTTCTTTTAGTAGACTAATTTCATTCTCTTCCTTTCCTTTTTAATTTTAGATTAATTGTAGGATTACTTTAAGCACAGTATAACAGAGTAAGGACAAGCTCGCAAAATCGTTTGTTCTTTTGTGGTCTGTTTTGAATGACCTTCCAGCCCAGTTGACATTTTGTAAAGCTGTTGCCGGGAATCTTCAAACGTGTGGAATAATTTTTATTTTAAAGGAAGTAGAAAAATAGATTTTTATTCTATTTTTTTTATTCTGATTTTGTTGCAAATGTTTATGAACAGTTTGTAGTAATAAAAAACACGATTCCAGTAAAATAAAGTTTGATTAAGTGATACAGATATTTGCAAGTGTTTTACGATAATTATGTTCATATTCTTTTCTTTTTGTGAAATAAATCGTTATTTATATTTTTATATTGTAAAATATTGTTCCAGGAATAAATATGTCGTGGTTTTTTCTCAAATAAGTTAATAAAAATGCAACAGCTTCGGTGGAAGGGACTTTCAAATTTCTGACACGAATACACAATAACTTTTAATTAGGGTTCAAGAGTTATGACTATATCGTTCTGTGTGATACAAAGATTGTTCCATTTTATTCGACTACTTCATTTCTTAATTCATTTCTAACCTTGCACTGGTTTGTCAACAATGATGTCGGAGGGTGCACAAGTGGATAGAGTTCAGACGTAGGCTATATAATATCGAATTGTCTATAATTTGAATAAATGGATTAAAATTTATACCAGTATAATGCAGTTCAAACCAAAATCATTTTATTTATTTTAAAAAGTGAACATAAAACAAATTAGGTTAGTTATTGCGATAAATACCAATCTAGCTTAAAATGTATCTAACAAATAAATTGATTTAAATGTGACCTAGGAACATCTGCACAACGATAATAGTTCTTCTTATTTATGTACTTTCTTAATTCTTGTCGGGTCGTATATATAGATTCATTCGGAAATCCAAAGAAACTGCGACCATCGTTAGCATCAAAATTTATCTTGCGAGAGTGACTGGCACTACAACATGATACCCATTGGTGTCTTCTTTCACGGTTATTTCACTTAAACCTAATAATATAATATATAAGAAAGTATGTAAATGTTATGGCCATTGGCCACCGATCTTACCTTTTATACAAGAGTATCATGGTTCATTAAATGTTTTTAAAACTGCAGGGGTAATTCAAAACTAATAAAATACGTAAAATAAATAAATAAAAGAAGTAAATCATTTAGATTAAAAGGATGAGTAAACTAATTTGTGTAGATACGAATGTAAACAATAACAAACTGCCATATTGGGAAGCTGTTGTTTGAAGTGAAGTTAGGCTTAGAAATTTGAACTCCTATGACTCATCCGTTGTCCTTACTAGTTGTACTCTGCTTTAAGTTAAGATATATAAGTAAAAAGTACTAAATTATTGTTTGCATGATTTTTGCTCTAGTGTTATTTTGTTATATTGGATATTATTTCTTGCGCTTTCGTGTGTAATTTCCGTATTATTTAATCTCTATTTTCTGTTTTTTTCTCACTACCTTTGCAATTTGAAATTGCTTTTGCCTTGTAATTGGCTGCAGGCTGTTTGGCAAATAAATATTATTATTATATCTATTCGTGTTATTTCTTATCCATTAATTTATTAAATTGTTTGGTTTTGTTACTTATAACATGCTTTTATAATTAATTTATTAAAAAGGATAGTAAAAGAAATTTGTTGTCTATAAAAACATTGCTATTTGTGTTTAGCTATTAACAATTGTCAGTTGCTATTTAGCAACCCACCTCCATATGTAATAAATTGCATTCTTCGTTGTGTTTATAATTTTATTTAGTTGCCGGCAATAGATTTGCCTCTCATCTCAATGATGTTGCTAAACGATAGTTGCAAGTCAACAAAACTCTTTCTTGAACTTTTTAAAATTACTAGACTAACTTTTGAAAGGTGGCGTATATTCGTCATACATATAACTAGTCGACGCCTCTCGCCAAAGAGCGAGGGCACTTTTATTATATTATTAATGAACGAATTAATTAGTGGGGGCGCCAGAACGTGAGATCGAATTTGTGAAGAGAACACGTGACTACAGCCCCGTCATTTAGACGTTAATTGATCCCTAGGTAGGCGTGACGCGCTCTCAATGCAAAATTTACGCGACTCGCGAAACACTAGATCAAGCACGCTGGAGAAGAAAAAAACTATACATACACACGTCGGTTGCTTGCGGTAAAATATTTAAAATTTAATGATGTAGGGCGGTTCGCTTTGCGCACATGTTCGCAATTAAATATTCTATTTCTCGTTCCCGGTACGGAACTTTATAGCTGTTGAATTTGAAACCTGAAGATTTAATTGCGTATTATACACCTATGCACACACGTACCATACGTAGTACCTGCATACCTTTGGCCAGGATTATTTGCTAGAATCGCAAACGTACGCTCTAAAAAATCCATTTAATTATATTCGCGTTTACAGTTAGAACAGAAGAGATGCGAGCAAAACTGTACAAGCACTGCATATTTGTATGTATTTTTCTTTACGTATACGTGATTCATAATTACACGTAGTTTCCATTTTGTACACACATACTTGAAATTTTATCCTTTATACATTCTTTATGTAGCGATAACATTGACCTGACTTTTTATTTTAACTTTGAAAACTTGCTTCATCAAATGCATATTTATTCAGCAATAAAAGATGGTTCAGTCATTGACAGTGCCGCCACTAGTTTCAATAATATCAATCCTGTGCTATACATGTGTCTATATCCACCTTTTAAACTAATTATCGCCTTTCAAGAAATGAAATTTTGCAGACCAGTTCTAAGGGATTATTATACTCTACATCTCATCGACAACAAAATCCACAGCTTCAACTCGCCAGATATCACCTCGTTTTGAGATGTTTCAGCGCTCCTAGGTTCTATTCTCTACCAGTATTTATGATCCAGTTGATTTTGAAGCACATTCTCTTCTTCAATTTTATGTCTTATGCGGCTGTAACTTTTTTAATCTTGATTGTGTTTTACCCTCAAATTTTGCGCATTTGCAGAAAATTGGAATGTGCTCAAACTTCTTCTAATTTATAACGTTGTATATTTTAAAGTTACAAGGCTATAGAATATATTTGGAACCCAGAAAGGCTTATAATACACATTTTCCTCTTTAACACACGCCACGAATGCTGAAGCAGGAATATTGGCACAGATTCTCATTCTTTTCCTTGTAAATGAAACCGTGATGGTGGCGCTATGTTTATTTTCAGCATAGTTGCTACTTGAAAATACCTCTACAAAATGTGTCCCACATTTAGCTGCGGTTGCCTTTTGATTAATTTTAAAGGTATATTGAAAACCTAGGAAAATTGAAACCCACCTATTCACAAGAACGTAGTAAGACTTCTGACAAAATGCTTACTAAACTTTTTATTAGTATTGACCCTTCGTTCTCCTGTTTGAGGCAACTTAATTACAATTTTAACATCTCAGTAAAATGCCAAATACTTTTATCTTAAACTACGTCCACTTATGCGAACGAAAATTTGTTGTCGTTTCCGAGGCTGTTAATAATAAAAATAAAAAGATCAAAATAAAATGCAAGTTTTCACAACTCACAGGCAGCTGGGGACATTTTGAAAATAATTTGTATATACTTTAAATATTAAATGAAATTATTTGATTATAATGTGCAATTTGAACGCGAGGAACCACATATATTAAAGTCTATTATTGCAAATGATTATTCATTTCTGAACGTCTTCAGAGAGTGTCTATACATAGTAGCGTAAAACTAATAATTTTTAACCCATTCACATGTTCCTTTGCTCTTTGTATTCTTGCCACCAACAGTCTGTAAAATGAGGAATAATCCTCTAGATTCATTTTCGACTTGTCAAAAATTGCCTGTGTTTTTGCGTCTAGAACATTCACACAGGATGTTGTAAGCAGTTTCTATCATTCTATTACACAGTCTACAGCTAGTATCTCTAGTGTTGATCCCAAACTTTTTAGGCGTTCTTTAAGTGCTTTCGGACGATCTGCAAAAATAATTCCTACTGGGCTACAGTAATTTTTCGGTCTTCTACATTAGTGATCCTCTAATAAATACCTTCCTATGAACTTGCCTAGGTACCTATATAGTTCCTGTGTTCATTACATCTTTTAGACCTAAATCTTTACTTGCTACCGAGTTGTGTTCTTCAACACTCCTAGAGCAGGTTCTGAATCTATATATAAAGCTGGTAATCTCTTTCTTGCCAACTCATCGGCTTTTTCATTTCCTTCAATTGATATCCGGGCAGCCATAGTCAAATGACTTTTTTGCGGTCTATCAGGCTTTTTGGTTCTCTAAAAGTCCGAAACCAGTTTCGACAGAGGGGAGGGGGAAAGGCAAGGAGTTTACTGGTGCCCTAAATACTGCCTAGCTGTCTGTTGCAATATAGATCTGCCTACCATTGTTTCTGTGGCATATTTTCCTAGTCAAAAAAGATCATTGTATTTCTCATCACACTCTAGATTCCAGCTACGATACTCGGTTTTTAATCCGTCCGTAAACCAAATCAATTCTTCGAACCTGTCTCTGTTACTGGGTAAGTTCCCAGCTTATCCGTCCGCGATTTCCTCCTTGAAATTTTTGTTAGAAGGATATGTCAAAACCATCGGGGCTGATCTGATTTTGAAATGGTAGTCTTACACATAATAGATGGCCCATTCTTGCTTCGTCCATTATCAGCAAATGAAGAACAGATGTGGGGTCATTCTGCTGCTGCTATAGGAATAATCCCTCTTGCGCCTGTTCTTTCCGCACATCCAAGCCTCTATATCTTGTTTAAACTTGTTCTCCACCAAGATAGGCATTGCAAAAGGTTTAGACCCGTGATAATTTATTCCCCATTCTTATTATTCGATTTTTTCTTTGTTAGCCAAATTGACTATTATGAATAATTTTGAGAAGATAATCTTAAGCGTGATGAAAATTTATTAATAATCGAACCTAGTCGCTAGAACATTAAAAGTTCTTAAGATCTCATAGTAAATGAAAAATAAAAATTCGAAAGTACTACATTTTCTTGTCGGTTATTAAAAACTACGTTCAAATATCCCAATGCCTTACGGAGTCCGTAAACATTTCAAAATAAAGCATGGTCTGAAACTATGTAGCTTAGAAAAGCGAAAGAATTTTTTAAATTAATCCAGTAATCTTAGAGTTTATATCCGGCACTAACTAACTAACTCACACCCTGTTTATTGATAAAGACATTGATTTTAATTTCATTTGCAAAAATCTAATACTCCTATGGTATTTTTTATAATATATACGAGCATAAGAAACTTGCATCTATATTTTGGTCCCATGTCAGCTGTTGGGATTTGGGATCTAGAAATAGTCGACGAAACTATAAATGTGTATAAGTATTATAAGTTGATAATTTAGAAAATCATGTAATGTCCAGCTCTGAGAAAGTTCAGTTTCGGCACGTTTCCTTGTTCCATCGAGACAATGACCCTCTAGACACAAACCTCACCTAGTAGGGCGATGGTTATTAAACAACCATCCAAAAGTAATCGAGATATGAGCTTAATCCACAGAAATAAACTCAGTACATAGAATATTTGTCGGGAATTGTAGAGTTAAAAAAGAAATTAAGGAGGAAAGAAAGGATCAGAGAATGCCTCATTAGGCAAACACTCAAATTGGCAAGATTTTCTCCAATAGATTGAAGAGTAGAGAGCTCAACTAAAAATACTGGACATTCACTTGAAATTACCACTTAATAGATTGTGGAGTACGCCTCTTTTAACTTCCATTTTTTTCTAGTTGAATAGATATTGGGAAGATGTAAAGTACTAAAGATGTAGTTTCCTTTGATGTAATATAAATTTTATTCCTTGATTTTTAATTTTTCTCTTTTTCACTTTATCCCTTGCCTGTTCTTAGAGAATGCTGCGATTAAGTAAGCCAGCAGACTGTATTCAAATTGCCTCCAACATATTGAATAATAGAAAATTCAATACAATGAAATAGCTGGGGGTTTACAGTACAAAAATAAAACTCTTACTTGCGCATATACAATTTGTGGTATTTCTTCTAACACGAAAACTGTGTTCATATCGACAATATTCTCGTTACCAATATGTTAAATTCAAAATAATTTTTACCATGCCTTTGCATCTTTCTATCTTGCGTTGATGACCCGCTACCTATTTGAATTACAGCAATTTATGAAATTCTGAAATTCAAACAACTTAAACTCGTCTTACTAAATTGCAAAATACTAGCCTATTATCATGGCATATTTTTATAGATGGCAATATGTTAAAATCTTGATTGAAGCCAAAATGTACGTCAGTTCTCACATGCAGGCACTTCAAAAATAACTCGACACCAATCTGCCGCATCGTACAAATTGCTCCCACAACCTTTTCTTATGCGCGGTAAATAATTGCCGGTACCATATGCTTGCCGCTTCCTTATCACACAAATTCTACAAATTTACCACGCTAAAATATGAGCGGTACATTATTTAAACGTGGAACGAAACTCCCGCGATCAACCAGGAGCCATCGGGGGAAGGAGCGAACGACAAAAAAAGGACGGCGAGCGGCGTTCCTCGGAAGCCATAATTCTTCTCGCAGAACGCAACATTTATTTAGACAAATAGTACACTTATCTATTCTATTTTTAGGTTCGGGTAATCTGCGTGTCTCTCTAGATTTGATTAATTTCGTCACGCCGTTGTAGAAAATTAGTTTACTTTGCTACGGTATAATCCATTTCCTTGAAATGATTGTCACCGTTTAACAGATCCTTGTCTAAATGTTATTTCCAACATGTGAATTAGGCATAAAGAATTGCATGTTGGCTGGCTTATATGTGCGCAAGGAATTTGAATAAATGAAATGCAGATGTAGATTGGTGTATCGCGAATAATAGATCTTTCTTTCTTTGTACTTTCGTGTTCGAATTAATTTTATAGCTTATTAGCCCAACTGCGCCATGGGTTTTTGCGATAATCACAAAAAGTATCCCAAGTATCCAATAGCATTCACGAGAAGAAGGAACTTAGATGGTCTTGAACACCGAAATATCCCGAGTGAAGAAACAAGCTGTCAAAGAGAGGAAAATGTTGGTTATCTTAAACTCCAAGCTTACTTGCCGACAGTTTCAGAGGATTAAAATCACGATGGAGACAACACTCGTATTGGTTAGAAGAAATTGCTATAAATGAACTTCACAGGATAAAGAGGCTTGAGTGTTTAGGAATAACAGCAATGGGATGCCTCGTGGACCTCTCTTCTCTTCATTTGCTGATAATGACAAAGCAAGAATGGGATATCTCAGATTACAAGAAGTACGTAGTGAGGTATGTATGAATGGCTTACGCTGCAGCCTAAGAGATCTATTGTCCCTTATTCTTGTTGTTGCACAGCCAATCCTATTCTCTTCAGAAAGTGTAGGATGTGAGAAGAAGGCGCCAAGTTGGGTAAGTCTCCCTCTTCGATTTCGATTCGAGGGTGATATTACGCTGCAACCTAAGAGATTTATTGTTCCCTATTCTTGCTGTTTTACAGCCGGTCTTCCAATCCTATTCCCTTCAGAAAGTGTAGGATATGAGAAGGCACCAAATTGGGTAAATCTCCCTCTTCGATTTCAGATCCTCCCAGGGGCAACGCCCTTCACTTCTACAGCGCTACTCAATTTGAGAGGAGGTGGATAGGTGTTTCATCCTGTTCACACAAAATGTACAGTCAGGTTCCTTTGCTGATCCAAGCTTTCTCAGATGCCTTTCAATTTACAATAGCCTGAAAGTATTACTGTTAATATACAAATATTGTTCTTACTCATGTTGATGCATTCTGTAAACCTCTTCTAGTTATAGGTGCCCTGAAGAGATTTAGCTTGCTCCAAGATTGTCTGTTATCTCGTTCTCTTCCACTCCTGTGTGGCCCGCAACCCAGAAGAGGGTTACTTCATTCCTTTTGCCTAGCTCGCTTAATTTCCCTAGGCATTCCCAATCTTGGAACTGATTTTATGTGGGCTCAGCACCTTGATGGCTGTTTGACTATCAGGCATAATAATAATCTCCTGCTTTTGGTAATTCCTGTCGATATTGAACTCGACGCTTCCTTCAATAGCGTGTATTTCCGCCTAGAAGAAGGTATTTCGCCAAGCTTTCGCAGTATGTATTATTTATATATTCCTATTCCATGTTTTTTCGTTTTTCATGAGTTAGCGGCTTATTTTTATATAATGAATTAAATTTTTAATCAATTAAACTCTTCATTTACGTTTCGACAATCTATTTATGTTTGTTCTTCTTCAGAAATTGTTATTATGATAATTCAAATTTTTTATACCGTTAAAGGACAATCATGACATTTAAAAACTTATTTTAAATTTACATTTCTAAAATTACAAAAGTAGTCATTACAAACCAGTTTCTTGTACTTTTAAGAAAATGTTA
>RXPK01004158.1:0-31920 GCA_004143645.1 Protaetia brevitarsis | reverse complement strand
ATTGAGTTTCTACAAAAAATTCAAAACAAATGATATTACGATTGAAAACATTATAAAAAAAATATTATGTGAAGAGTATGTAGCATTTAAAATAGGTTTTCCGAGCATCATAATAGAAGAAGCAGAATTGTTATTCTATATAATGCTTTTAATTTGAATATTTACAACGGATTTTTTTTTGTAACATCAATACC
Organism: Protaetia brevitarsis; assembly: GCA_004143645.1. Lineage (NCBI taxonomy): Eukaryota > Metazoa > Arthropoda > Insecta > Coleoptera > Scarabaeidae > Protaetia > Protaetia brevitarsis. Next base: position 31,726 of record RXPK01004158.1, on the reverse strand, counting down.
CCACTGTTAATATCCGTCGATAAAAAGATATAGTTTAAAAAAACTTCGTGTGAAACAATAATTTTCTATGCAGTATGAAATAAAACAGTCTATCTACGCTCGATAAAAAAAAAAGTCGAAATAAAAGCACAAAGACACAGGAATTATTGGGAAATATTACGTCTACATTACATATTTATAGCTTTAATGCTAGAGACGAAATAAATTGCATTATTATTATTATTATTAGAATATGAGTTGGTCTTTGGGATGTTTCCATCGTCTGTTGAATCGTTTATACCCGACATTTCGTCAATATTTCTACTGCTAGCATCAGAATAGCTCTGATAAGGACTGTAGTTTTCCAATTTCAGAGTTGTTATCAATGTAGAATATTTTTGAAATTTATTCAATGAAAATATCTGAATTTTTATAATTTCTCTTATAAAAATATAAATGCCCGTGAAATACTAGGGCAAATACCGTAAGAATTTATTGAAACAAGGGAAGTAAAACTGAAATCCACCCACGATTAAAAATTATGTTTACATTTAATCCGTTGGCGGAAACTACAAAGGTTAAAACCTGCTAACGTAAATGTTTGTAGAAGTCGAAGAGGTGGCGGCATCTTTGTGACGTACCGTAAAGGGTATTATTATCCTTCGGGACGATTATATATACCTAATATACAAGCACTATGTCGCCCGAAATGTGTACGTAAATTGTGTTTAATTCCTATAGTAAAGATTGTATTACGTCATCTTTTTCTTTACTAACAAACACCGCAGCTATTTTATTCCTGTGGTCTACAAATTGCGCACGCATTAAGTTTGTTACGTTGCAGGAGAGCAGATGCCTCCTCGCTATAAAGTGACATTCAATTATTTGCCTTAAATAGTGCCTACAAAATCGGCTGAACCCAACAGGATTTATACATAAATATTATTTCCGTCGTCCTTGTATAATAAACTAATAATACATTGATTTATTTAATTCAATAAATTTCAATTAATACCTTTTTAGTAATTAAGTTTTGGCTGCTTAATGATGTGATCTTCTTTTGTTTTACACTAACATAATTAATTAAAATCGTTCAAAAATTGTTTGAAAATTGCAAAACAATTGCACTCTTTTTTACAAGTTGAGAATCGCATAATACTTAATTTAACGACATTTTAGACATTTTTGAACGCCCTTACATCGGTGATAAATAAGCGAGTATTTAATTTGATTAATTTTGGTTTTTTTTTCAAGTGAGGAGAACACTGAAGAACGGCTTATCGGAAGAAGAGAAAAAACACCTCAACGCATACATAAAAGGTTACTAACGAAACCCACTACCACTGATCGAAGGAGTTGGACATCATACAAAGAGGAACAGACACCTTTTGTTGTAAAGAAGAGATCGAAATAGAATTAATTTAATTTCTTTTTTTTTCCTTTTCTTTTTATAACTTATTATTTAGTTTGTACTTTTCCTGTGCATCTGTGAGATGTAAAATTGTATACTGATTTTATTATGTGATACCCATTTATTGTTTTCCTATTGATGATTGATCGATACGAAAGAGGAAGCGGAGAGAGAATGGCAAAAGATTCAGGTGTAATAGGTAAATGCTATTATTATATTAGTTCATTTTAATTAAAGATTGGAACGTTTCAAGCGAAAGAAGTGTGTGAATGAGAAATAAGTGTAATAATATTTCCTTCTGTTATTATTGTTATTATTATTAATTAATTATTATAGATATTAAGGCGTTTTTTTCCTTTTTTTGAAGTTCGTTTTCTTTTAATTCCGCTTTTCGGGTATGCAGTTTATACAAGTGAAATATTTTTTACGTTGTTATTTTATTAGCCGAGGAGAGAAGAGTGTATAGGTGATGAGAGAGGAGGTTGCGAATAATCGACGAATAACAAAAAAAAAAAAACAAAAAAAACTGACAAATGAGCTGGTGCGAAGAAACGCGATGCCTTTTTATGTGTTTCTTTTCGGAGAAATCTTTTTACTACTGTTCGTTATATTTAAATTGAGACAAAAATGACTATTTAAAAGTGTAAAAACTTACTTGTATAGTAAATGAAATAAAATCGTTATTACACAATTATTATAATTGAAGTGTTTTATTTTGTGCATTTTTTTTTTAACCACAAATTGTCGATAACCAATTTTATTGAAATTCATTTTGTTGGTATGACTTATTCATATAATATGGATTTATTGCTAATAGAGGGGGTCATGAGTGCGGTGAATATATAGTGACTAACACAGTGTGTCGTTTCTTATCTGTATCTTTTTAAATTGTATTTTTTTTACAGTACCAAGGCAGGAAGTAGAATTAAAAACACTTTGGACCATTTTGAAGGGTCTCTCTTCCTGGTGTTGTTAAAAGAAGTATATTAATAATAAAAAAAAACTCATGCCCTTCTCCCACCTCAGTGTTAAAAAAAAATTATTCAAAACATTTTCATTTATCCTCTCTACTAAGTTTCGTGAGAAAATAATTTAATCACTAAAAAAATGTCCGTCCTACCTCCTGGTGTAAAAATATTTAAAAACAAATGTTTCTGAAACATTGCAATCTATTATTTTTATTATAAAGCTGTGCAACACATACAGAGTATTGTTAAAGCATGTATGGATTAATTATAATACGAATAATTGCACAGTATAAGGTAAGTGACAAAAATATAATATTGAATATATGTATATATATAGGTAATTTTTTTGTGAGGTCATAATTATTTTGACGTACTTAGGAATAAGAATATTGTCTGTTCATTTGCTTTATGTATTGCGATTTAGTGGGAAATCTTAAGTTAACTTCGAAAAAGCAGGAACTTGTCAATTTCTCTGTATTTTTTTTAATCTTTCAAATGTTCCTTGAAATAAATGTATAATAGCACTAAATTCCTTTTCCTGGTTTCAAATATTTGTATTGTGACTAAAATCATAAGAGTTTAAGGTGCTTTTGCTGTGTTTGCAAGTTGTAATTATTTGGAATCCAATCGCAAAAGCCCACACACTTCAAAAAGATCTGATTATTTTGACGATTTGTTCCACTACACAAAAATCTGATACCAAGTTATTTTTAAATGTTATCTCAATTGCTGAGATATTGCTTATTTTGTTTTGAAGAGAATGTGTAACTAGAAGTACAAACAAAATCTTTTCCGCATTAAATATGTTTACTAAAAATTGCATTGTTAACTACAGACATTTTGCTTATTGATAACTGAAATGAAGTTATAAATAAAACCATCTATATCGCAATCAATTAAAAGGGTCTTGTGCTTGATTGATTAACTTACGGTTTTGTTGTTCAAATTTACATTCATAAACTGGATCATTCTGCTTGACTTAACATTTGTCATCGTGCCTTCTGTTATTCATGCCATGTTATTTGAGCCAGATGTAAACATAACCAAAAAACAAAACAAAAATTCAAGGAGCCAACTGTATATTGAGGCTAACTTAAAATTTTTTATTCCCAACTTAAGATATTTTACCTTGATCACTCTGTATACTAACCCAAACAGCAGCAAATATTTATATACTGTATATTTTTTCTATTCTACAGTAAAAATTACCTACTCCCTGAGCAGATGCATTGCATTATAATTGCAGGAAACAACTACATAGCATTATAAAGGCACAGATTAGATCCTTTATTTGTGATAAAATTTACGAAAAATCAGAGAAGATAAAAAAAAATTACTACATGTATTCGAAAGCCGAAAAATAACTTTCTGATCTTGATTTTCAGCGCCATCTCTTTCTCGATACTAAAAGGTAAAATCGTAATCATTAGTTTAGCTAATCAATAATAGATGGCGCATTATGTATCATTAAATTTATCATTATTACATTTCTATTTTGTGTTTTACATTCTGTTTTTATGTATTTATTACCTTTTGGTGATTTATTTTAGGCATTTATAAATTATTTAGAATTTTGGAATGTTGCCACGATGTTTTTTAGAATAATATAAGCGCTACCTTTTCAGCGTTAAAGAAAAGTAAGAGCATAGATACTGGTTTAGTTACTCAATCATAGATGGCGCTGTACAAGAATTTATTTACCATAAAATATTAAAATTAACTGCTACTTAGGATTCAAGTATTGTGAAAAACCGTTTAAAGACATCAGTTTTTTAACACGAGTTATATTATTTATGGTTTGTTACCTTTAATTTATAAGCTGATGGTCAAATACTTACTACAACGTTTTTACTGAAGAGTTTGTTTAATTTATCATAATTTAAATTCATTTCATAGTGGATGTGATAAATATGTTGGAATAAAACGACAATTTTTACAAAATCGTATATTTAATTATATTAACGTATTTTGTTGGTAAATTTAAAAAATGTCACCAGAGGGAATGTATAAAACTCAGATATACAATAACAATATAAGTTTATAATAACAGGACTAAATCAATGAAATATAAGTTTTATTTATATTCCTCATAAATATATTACTATAAAAACAATAATTGTAACAAAATTATTTACTATATATAATAGAGGGGAATATGTACTAAAATGGAATGTAATATTGTGTAGTCAACAATATGTTGGGAATGGTAAGTAAACATCAGTAGAAAAGAAAAACGAAGTTTATATATGTATATATTATAAAAGCTATTATTAAAATGGAATAACAGACAACGGTTTCGTTGTGTTTCTTTTTTTATCGCGCGTATAAAATTCTCTTTTTCTTTTCCGTATTAAAACCTTAAAATTTACACATCCGACTAATTACGGTAGCTGTTTGTTGTTGTTAATCAGTCTGTTGTCGTTTTCAGTTGTAAAGTGTGTCGGGTTTTTTTATATTTTTTTTTCTTTTCTTTTACAGTTCGTCGTGCTTCGGGCCGGAGAACTCGTCGAACGAAATGAAGCCGTTCTTGTCCTTGTCCTCGTGCTGGAAGATCTCCTCCACGAGTTTATCGTGGTCGGCGAGCATGTTTTTCACTTCTTCGCTCTGTTGTTCGCCGTCCGCGGCGACCATTTGCTTTTTCAAGTACTCGCTGACCTGGAAATCACATAATCATACTTTATTTTTTTCATTAGTGCAGACAGACAAACAAGGAGGTAAATATGTTTTCATTACGTAGAATTTAATTAAACAGGAGAAAGGCGAATTTTTCTTTTATAAAATTGTATTTAATGCTCAAAGTGTCGTGTAATGCATGGTTGGTTGCTTATTTTTCCAATCATTGGAATTACCAAAAAAAAAATGAACAAAGAATCTTTTTTTTAAGTAACGGAGCTCTTCGAAATGAATCACAGTTTATCCGTAAAGAAATTTATTAACGAATTGATGTATTTCTGCTAATAACTGTAATAATTAAGAGGTTTTTTTTTTTTCCCAAGACAAATTTATCTTTAATTATTCGTCCAGTTATTAGTTATTAGCAGAAATACGTTAATTATTTCAGGCTGTAAAAAGCTTGCAATCTATGCAAAGAAAATATTTTTTTCAAAAAAAACAGCATTTATCGGATTAAAATCAAAATAGGACGTTTCACAAATATTGGTAGTAATGTTTTTAAGTATTTTCGATAAATAAATACGAAAAATATCACATGAATAAACTCATACTATTGAAAATACAAAATAAGAAAAAGTTTATGGCCTCTAGTGGTAATATTTGGCGTTATCAAGGAATTCCTAGGAGGGTTAAGTCAATTGGCAAACGTTGGTAAAAGCCAACTTTATACACAGAGATTCAAATGATTGTCAATTCCGCTCCTATAGATAGTAACAGGGTGTAGGTATATGCCGCGTGTTTGTAATGAAGGTTTGAACTAAGTCAGTGTTGGAACATAAGAAAGTAAACGGATCTGTCAAAAAATAAGGAAAACGTAACCTATATTTGAACTCGCATTATATAAACGACTATGGATTGGTGTTTCTGCTTGTAAAAATGAAATGTCATTAATTTAACTTTACTAAATTATGATTTTATAATTCAGTACTAACTGAATTTATTTATTACTTTAAATTATAACATACAATTAGTATTATTATTAAGTGACAAAACTGCATCTCTCAGTTCTGTTATGGTATGCATGCGGTTTCTATAGATCCTATTTTTTAGATAGCCGGACGTGAAGTAATCTAATGGGGTTAGATCAGGCGATTCTTGGTGGCCATCTTTGTGCTCTAACGAACCTGTCAGCAAAAAACTGTTGAAGATATTGGCAGGTTTGTCGAGCAGTATGTGCTGGAGCATTATCGTGCTGAAAATAACCTGCTTCAAGCTCATTTTCTTGTAACTCTGCAATAAACAATTCCAACATCTGTTGGTAACATTAGGCTGTTACAGTTTCCTCGAAGAAAATTGGCCCTATTATTCGTTGCCTGAACATAGCTAACCAAACTCCAACTTTTACGGGATGCAATTGCGTTTCTCGAAATTTGTGTGGATTTTCTGCAGACCAGATACAATAGTTTTGTAAATTGATATAGCCTGTCAGATAAAACTAGGCTTCATCCGAGAAAAAATGATTTGTTTTGCAGGTCATCGTCCCTTAAATTGTTATTAAACCAATGACAATATTCCAATCGCCTATCGTGATCTAATTGTAATAATTCCTGTACCGTATAAACCTTATAGGGATGCAAATGTAACTTTCTTTTGACAGCTCATTGCGCTGAAGTGTATGATAAGCATATAAAATTATAAAATGTAATAAACTATTTCACTTAATATTAATATTGATTTTTTACCTGTTTGTTGAGCTATTACCACAGATAAATTCCTTTATTTTCTTACAATATTCAGAAATACTATTGTTTGTGATATTAGATGTAATATAAAACGATTTGAAAAAATTATAAATAAATAATCGAAAGATACTACAACACGCACGCCAATGTCGCTAAATGTCAAGAAAATTCATTTAATGTATGAAATTTGTATGTAGCTAACTTCGCTCCATTAAATTGGTAATAAGTTAGACAATTTTTTTCCGGAAAACAGTTTTTTTCTTACGACAATCATTTTAAATCTCATAGTATTTGGCGCCTGTTTTACCTAAAATTTGGTCACTTTTAGTAACTTTTCCTTCCACATCCATTGCTACCACATGTTAAATCCGTCAAAAACGCCTCGCACATAACCTCGAATAACATTTTTTCGAACCCACTGTTGACGTACTTTGTTTTCATTTCCTCAAAAAATGAATAGCTATTTTACATTCAGGGACACATGCTCTTTTCGTTAATATGCATATAAATCACCAAATCAGCGGTCCTCTTACAGAACTCTTACCGTCTTTTCTTCTTGGATGTATATATCACGGTAACAGTATTCGTTTTTAATTTTAATTTTCGTACGGTATCATGAACGGACGTAATTCCTTTCGAAGGAGGCAACTAATTTAAAACGCCACTCGATTATTCCTCAGACAAGGTGGGATGATAGTAAGGTCCGTGTAAAAGGAACACGCGAAATTTTCCCATATTTAGAAAACACGACCGACGTGGTGGTGTGCGTGGAACCGCACATTAAAAAGGCTTTGTCATGGTAATATGGGAAGCTTAGCTTTATTAATATTAATTGTATTCGAAAGGCGAGACAGACGGATCCCGGCATTAACATACTATGAATTTTTATTACGAAACTACCGCTATTATAAATATCGCACATCATCATCGAACGTTAACGAATACAGAATAAAGAAGTATCAAGGTGGTGTATACCGAGTGGATCGTATATAGTCACAAGCAGAAAATTCCTATTGCTTTTACCTCTTCCCTGCTCAATTGATTGTCTTATCGTCGTCGATCTCCTTGAAGACGTTCGTCGTGGGCGCCGAGTCGCCGATGTTGATCAGTTCCACTTCGAAGATGAGAGTGGCCCTTCCTGGGATCAGATTTCCGGCGCCCCTGTCGCCGTAACCGAGCTGCGAAGGTATCGTCAGTTTTCGCTTCTCGCCGACGCACATGTCGAGCAAGCCTTGGTCCCATCCCTTGATCACCTGACCCACGCCCAATTGGAAGGTGAACGGCTGATCCCTATCGAAACTGAAAGGAAATAAGAATATTTATTATTTATATAGGCAATATTAGTGAACATGTTTTTCTTTATTATAATTATTTTTAACGCATTCTATAGGTTTGTTTGTTTGTCTGATCTAAGCAGATCCAAGGAATTTTACGCGTTTGTTTGTATTTTAGAGCATGATTTGTACGTGTTTGTTTGTTTAGAGCAAGCAAATCCAGATCACAAAGAGGTTCCTCTTTCTGCTCGCGATCCGGCGTCCGAGCAATTTGTGCAACATAACCTAATCGCACTAACACCGTATTGTAAACTGTCGTTTGTAAATGTAATCTGATTTATAACTGCATCAAATATGCACGAAATAGATAATACAACGTGTGTATAAATTGTCGCAAAAGCTACACGTAGCGACATACTTCCTTCGTTTCTGAATCGAAAATCTAAATGATAAAATATTGTACTATGCTTCATCATGTCTTCACGAGGTTCTTGAAGTTCGGTTTTTTAGTTCCTTAATAAGCGTTTGTGTTCGTTATTTGTCGGTATAGATAGCTGCAATTTTTAATTTAGACGATTTCTTATTCCTGTTTTTTCGTAAACAGTTTCTTTTTGATTTTAGAGCCTGGTTTCAACATTTCTTCATAAGCATCCTCTCATGAAAAACACATTTGGCAACATTGTAGGACAATGACTTTGTATTCTAATTTGATTTCAATCAAAACCATTACTGTCAAATTTTGACATTAATCTGAAGTGTTCAATTTTATGCAAGCTCTGCTCTTTTTCGTGATTACTCGTATTCTCTTGATTAGTTTTTCTGTTTTAGTGTTTTTATCGTTCTCGTATTATTGTTTTGTTTATTTACAATGGTTTTTACATTTAACGAATATGCCGATATGTATATGGTATACGGTTTTTGTAATGGAAATGCTAACATGGCAGAACAGGAATATCGCGTACGTTTTCTAAACTGGAGACATCCTACTGGAAACGTATTTCGACGGCTGAACCAACGTCTATGTGAAACTGGTTCCTTTAAGAAAAGAAATGCCAACGCTGGTCGACCTAGACAACGGCGTACATTACAACTGGAAGAGTAAATTCTAGATTCAGTACATGAAGATCCCTCCATCAGTACTCGACAGTTGGCGTCCACATTCAATATCCGCAGTAATAAGACCGTTCATTTGGTTCTACGTGAAAACCTTCCTTATCCATACCATATAACTAAGGTGCAGCCGCTTTATGAAAACGATAACATACACCGTTTAAACTTTTGTCATAGTATCTTAAATAGGATTCAAGAAGATGGCGACTTTTTAAGAGGTGTTCTTTGGACCCGACGAGTCTATGTTTACCAGAGATGGTGTACTCAATACCCATAATTTTCACCATTGGGCAGATAAAAATCTTCATGCGTTTCGGAAATACGGTCACCAAAGAAAATTTTCAGTTAATGTTTGGCTGGGTATAATAAATCACCGTGTCGTTGGGCCAATCTATCTGCCAAATCGAGTTGATGCCAACGGGTATTTAAATGTATAAGAATAAGTTATTGACGAGATGCCATTGAATATACGCCGTAACATGTTTTACATGCATGATGGAGCTCCGGCACATTTTTCTCGTAATGTGAGAGAGTGGTTGGATGAACACTTCCCTAATAGGTGGATTGGTTGCGGTGGTCCTATCTTTTGGCCTGCAAGGTCTCCCGACCTAAATCCTTCAGACTTTTTTGTTTGAGGTTTCATAAAGGTGAAAGTTTACGCAACACCTCCACAACACGCTGACGAAGTTATAGGACGAATTAACGCGGCAGTATTAGAAATTACACCGGAAGGCTTGAACAAGTAATACAGACAATACCTCGTAGATTGCAAATGTGTTTACAAACAGACGGACATCAATTTGAACATATGCGTAGGTAATAGTGTCGTTAATTTATTACAAGAGATGCGTTCGAAAAATCAAAACTACTAATTCTGTTTTAATAAAGCTTTCTTATTGCTTTTCCCTATGTATCATTTGTGTTATCCAATTTGTCATTTGTAATTTTGGTCTGTCAATTTTGACAAGTATTGTAACTACCATTACGGTAGTATGCGACTACAGTGTTGCCAAATGTATGTTACTTTCAAGTGGCTCCTGAAGACGCATGAAGCATAGTACCATATTTTACCATTTAGATTTTCGGTTCAGAAACGAAGGAAGTATGTCGCTTACTGTAGCTTTTGCGACAATTTATCACACGTTTATAATGAATTACCATGTGATTGATGTAAAGAACGATTCAGTATATATGTCATTTTTATTGTAGATCTAGATTCATTAATTTGAAAAATTACTTTTTGCTTTTCCTATTCACAGCTGTGACAATCTGATAATAGTAAATAATAAAATTAAGGTTATATTGCAATCGTGCGCGTTTGTTTGTACCATCTTTAAATCCAATTCTGAGACGCTCTCAAGATACCCTGATAACGTCAGTAGATACTGCTCCAAGCACACAAACAAAGCTTATATTTAATGCATAAATCAGAGATGGGCTCGCCGAAAAGATTAATAAATCATAGTTAATATGAAAAATAAGTTTACTTCAAAAACAGGATCATATAGTGAATTGCATAACTGGAATTAAAATCAGAGAAGGTGATTATAGAGTTTACACCCCCAGAAATCTGCCGCCTGTTGTGTACGTGTCAATTTATGATATGGTATTCTTATTGCGTTACGATCACGGGTGTTATATGTATGATTATCTCCGTTCTTCCTAAATACCTCTTTATTTTAATGGATATAGGTAACAGAATATGTAAAGTGAGGGGAAGTGTTTTGCAGCTTTGTCTGCTTTCAAGGTCACAGAGATATCTTATTGCTCGTTTTTGTAGGATGAAGATTCTCTGCGATCCAGTTGTCATTCCCAGAAGATCAGTCCATACAAAGGTGAGACTGGAAGTTGGCAAATATGCATCCTTGCAGCATCTCTACCGGCGATGTGCTTCAGTCTTCTGATGGCAAAAAGAGCAGATATTATTTTATTGGCCAAATCATTTAGGTGATCCTGCCATATCGAAAGAGAGTCTACAGTGGTGCTCAGAAATTTTTGCAGTCGTTGATTCACCAGTGGTCTCAGTTGAGAAATGTAAGTTTTGTGTTTTATTTATATTTACTTTTAATTTGTTGGCGGCAAACCAGTTTTCGGTCATTTGAATTGTCTGTCTTGAATTTTGTTGCAATTCCTTCGGATTTGATGCGTGCACTGGTAGTGAGGTGTCAACCGCATACAGACGTATCTGAGCTCCACTAATATTGTATGTATGTATGTAATGTAATAGAAGGGTGGTGTTGCCCGACCTAAAAGATCTAATATGTCCCCTATTCATGCTGCTTTACAGCTGGCCTTCCAATCCTATTCCTTTCAGAAAGCGTAGGATGTCAGAGCGCCCCAGTCTAGGTAAGTCTCTCTCTTCGATTTCACATGCTCCCAGGTACAATGCCTTCGAGTTGCACAATGCTACGCAGTTTGAGAGGAGGTGGATGGGTATTTCATCCTGTTCCCCACAAAATCTGCATTCAGGAGCTTTTTCCAATCCAAGCTTACTCAGGTGTCCTTTCAGTCTATAGTGGCCTGAAAGTATTCCTGTTAATATGCGAACATTGTTCTTACTCAGGTTGATGCATTGTGTAAACCTCTTCTGGTTATAGGTTCCCAGAAGAATTTTACTTTGCCTCGTTCCCTGGAGATTTTTCCAGTAACCGGATTTTCTCTGCTCCATTTCCATTTTTAGTTTCTTCAATATTGTACTGCTACTTAACCCGCAAAAGGGTTTCACTAATATTAGACGGGAGGTCGTTGACATAGTTGATAAATAACAGAAGACCCAATATTGATCCTTGGAGGATCCCGTGAGAGAGACATAAGTTCGGATGAAGTACTATTCCATTCCGTTAGTTGTTGTCTATCGGTGAGGTATGATTTTAATAGATTTATTTTAAATTATTAAAGGGGTTGTCCTATCACACCATAATTTGTTCCATACTTTATGTCAATCCTGTATATAAATATAAAAATGTATAAAAAAAAAACAAATAGTCTGATTCAGCTGTTTCATATTTAACGTTGCAACAGAATCTAATCACGAAAGAAAAGATACGCAAAGACGCAAAATATACATAGCTTTAGATGTAACTTGCAGTACTACCTCGGCAGCGCAATACGCCGTCCATCTATCCATCCATCCGTATTCTTTATTTAGGGACCTTTGTCGTACGACATGAATGGGAATTGTTGTAGCCCGCGTCCCGGATGAACTATTAAAAAGAGACTTGTTTTTCGGGTCGGTATGGCGCGCTATATCTGCGTCAGTTTACGGCCTCCTTAAAAATTAAACGCGGGGACTTCATAAGATAGCCGCCTCCCGCCGCGCGACTCGTAAGAAGTAATTTTGTTTAGGTGGCGCCACCGCCAACTTTATAGAAGAAGAAGAAGAAGAAGAAGAAGCGAGAGACGACTTCCAAAAAGGAGCCGAAAAGTCGGTAAATAAACGCTGTTCCAACGTATATCATATACATGTATATATATATAACTTTAGACGCATCGCCCGGAGACCAAAGAGGTAAAAGTTTCAAACGAAGACGCGTTCAACAGTGTCCCAAAAGGATGGTGACGGCCGATTCTTAATTGCTGCGACGTCATTATCAAGGTGGGAATGCTTTTCTTTCTGTTTTAGTTTATTAAAGAGAAGAAAAACAAGAAGTCAACAAATATTTATTCACCAACACGTAAACTTTCGCGATTATTTTCTATAATATACTCTGCTGAGCTTCCGTGTTGGAACCGCGTCCTGGATCTTCTTTTGGTCTGCGTTTCGTCCACATTCGCAAGGAACATCTTCAGGGCTGCGGAAGAGGAGGGGCTTCCAGGTGTTGTGTAGGAAGCAATCGTCTTCACAGTTTAGGTTATTGGGATGTTTATGGGTTTCAATGGATTATTGGATTTTACGGCAGTGTAGTAGTGAAGATTACGCACTGAGAAAAATTTATATTTATTTTAAATATAATTCTATTACACATAAACATAACTTATTATTATATATGGGACAGCAACAATATTTGTTTAAATCCAATATAAAATTATTTTAAGCAAATAAAAATAATTTATATTTGGCTTCAACAAACTTTATGTGTTAAATAAATAATATATTATTTATAAACGTTAAATAATTATGTCATCGCCTAATATAAAAAAAAATATTAAATTTAATAGAATTTATGTCTTTTATTAAAATATTGTTTGTAGTACATAAAATAAAATTATATTTGAAATGAAAATATATTTTTTTTAATTAAAAACCATCATACTTACCTTTAAAATGTATATATCTTTAGTATAAATATAGTTTTTGCTTAGTGTTAAAATAAGATTTGTGTAGTTTTAATGGAAATTTATATTAACTTACATTAATTATGGTATCGTTTAACTGTAAACTGATAAAGCACAGTACATATTAATTTGTTAGTTACAACTTCAAATTAATATTTACTGTATTTCAGCAGCTGAAATAGCAGATTAAATAAAAAACGTTGGCAAATTTATTATATTATTAAAGTTCAATACCCAACTTTTTGATGTCATTCGGTATGTATAATTACTACAATTACTCATCATTTATTTTATTCTAAGTAACTTAGTCTATCGAGTATAAACATACAAATTTCGGGTTGCATGAATCATAATGTTTACTGGTGATCACATCTTTTATTTTATACAAAGTACCATTTAGATGCACCGGATCAATCTTTACATCAATATCTTCTTACATACTTTTTCCTGAAGAATACGTATTTCTTCAGGTGTTAGATAGAGTTGTTGTATTTGCTGCACTGAATGTAGTATGGCTCTCCCATTACGTGTAGTATCTAATAGTGCTTTAAAACTCTAAAACATTAACTTCAAGTCACTACGTTCTACAAATAAAACTTCTAGATTACTTCAGGAAAAACTTTTTCAGAATTAATGATTCCACTATCCGACTTAGGTCTAATTAAAGTATTATGTTGTTCGTCATTCAAATTTCTAAAACCTTTCGTGTTGTTGTTTATGGTACTATCCAATGATGAGTTACTCAGTGTAGATGATAGTGAAATGACTTCTGTGACTGTAGCTAAAACGTAGCAGAAGTATAGAATTATTTTGATGTACGTATTAGATCTTTAGTCATACACAATATGGTGAAAAAGTTGATTGTGATTAAATTATAATTTATCTAATTTATCGAGTTATTTCAAAATTTTCGAAAAAAATGATGTGTGCATTGAGATAACAATAGGTAAGTTTAGATACTATTAGGTAGTATGCCAATAACCAATAACAACGAAGTAGCAATGGTAGCCAGATAAAAAAATGTACTGCCTATCCAGTTTTTTATTGACGGAATAAATTATCAATAACTAAAAATCAAGTTTGTTACTTAAGATTACTTATTTGAATGCAAATGGGACACAAACTAAGCTGGGTATATATGTATAGGTATGTTCAGTACTAACCTTGAAATCCTTCCACCAAATTTTCAAATCCCCAGGTGGTAAGTAGATTTTCCATTGTCTGTTGGGATATCCGTTCATTGTAAAAAGAACTTCATTTTAAGTTACACCTGTTTGAGCTGTTATTTTTTTTTTAAATTTCACTGCGTAATGGCGGCCAGCACGGTGTACGTGACTTTCACAAAACGCTAGCGTTAACCGATGATTTCCGATTTCATTCGGCCGACAGCAACGCAGCTTGTGATTGGTTAAAAAAAGGGAGACACTCCGGACTTGAACGAAGGTTCCCGATTGTCGGGATTTTAATATAATGTATATTAAGTTTTAATATAAACATATATAAAATAAAATAATGTTTCTGGTAAAATAAACTTATTTTTAAAATAAAAATAAAAATGTTTATACTTAAAATAATACTGGTATAATAAATTTATATTAAAACTGTTTTCTCAGTGCGGGATAGTCTCCAGTCTATACCCAGAAAGCGCAAACGCAGTTACGCGCAATAAGAGATGGTACAAAATGCTTATAACAGTTATTTGGTAACAGGTATGAATATAGAACAGCTTAGAACAGGTACACGATTTAATGTATAGCTGTTATCTAATACTTCTTCCGTTTCAATGGCCAAGTGCGTATTAACACCTACCATATCAATTTTAACTACCCATAATTCTCCCGGCGAAATTGCAATCTTCATTAGCTTAACTTGTTCGATTTCAATACCACGACCAGCATCATTTTTGTGTCGTACCGCACTAAATAATCCAAGTCTACCGCAGCTCAGCAGCGAAACAAATTGACTAACTGAGTTCGTCTTGTATAGCTTGTATCTTAACTCATAAAAGCAAATTCAGCTACTGAGCCTAGGGGTAGGAAGAAAGCTACTGATAATGTCGACGGAAATAACCGTCTCGCGAAAATATCTACATCAACGTCCGCTCATCAAAGAACAGATTATTTAATATATATTACCGAAATACTACAACTATAACTCGACTACACTTCTATAGTGATGAATATTTAAAAGATTGAAAGCCGTAAAAACCAGCTTTTTACGCGGAAAATAGTCGAAAAACAAACTTAAAAATTTACCCCATCTTCTCGGTGAACTATGTAATAATATATACATTACTGCGGCTCTCCGAGAGGAATGGGAAAACTTGAGCGAAATGATAAAACTTCCGTGTAACGTTTCAGTCGATAAATTAGAAGTTTCGGCTAAAGTTACGACTGTAGACCGACCGCTCCTCTATCTACGGTCACGCCTTCTCCTTATGAGGATACCGGCAGTAATAGTCCGTGCAGTAATCGAAAATGTATATTTGGCGTTCGGCGTACGTGATAACTTATAGCGAATAGGTTTTTACAATCGCTTTTATCTATATTTTTAAAATGTTAAAATTCATCTTTGACGCAAGGGAATTATATTATTTTCTGTGACGCAAGTGCGTGAGAAGGAATCTCCAGAGCGGAGTGAATTGATTCTTTGTTAAATATAATTAAACCACTTTTTTAGGAATATCAGAAAAAGCAGGGATTTTGTTTTTCGTTTTTGTTGATCCTTGATATAACATAAATAATTTACAGTACCGTTGAATAAAACATAAAAAAACTAAGTGATCGGGGTTGGTTATTTACTAATGAAAGTTTTAAACGCGGACAAAATTTACAAATAAAAAGAAAACGTGCAACTTACAATATCCGAAGCAGATGGTCCACTGAATTTCTAAAAGAGGTAGGTTCTCCGAAGGACTTAAAAAGTCGCAGAAGTACTCAGCCGCACGTGGGTGTTCAAATTCTCACATAAAACGAAGGTAAAATTCCAGAATTCAAAAATAAGGAGGTTATAAAGACCTCTAAAAACACAGAAACCTCAAAATTAGTGATTTAAAAGAAATAACAAGATTTGCTTACCGTTAAATAACGAGATTTTACAACGAAGAGAAGAAATAGACAGATATGGCGTTGCAGACGCGTGGGTTCTCAATATCCCGAATTATCGAACTCATCGGCCGTAATAATCACGAAGTTTCCACTTCAAACACAAACGAAGATACGGCCAATGATTATTTCAAGCAATCTTCCAATAAAATCCACAGATGTACTCGTAGGAACGCGTCTAAACAACAACCAAGATCAAGCCGGAACCGCAAGCAAGAAATACGTCACGCAACCAATCAGAAGACAGATAAATAGAACAAGAATAAAGACATAGAGGTGCCCTCTAACGTCGGAAAGATGTAAACACACACAGAATAAATGATCTGAATAGACGATCAAACGAACAGATCTATCGATGCGTGGGAATCGATAATACCGATATGTCCAAAACAAACAGATGTTGCCTTAAAAAGAAAACGTCATCCAAATGTCAAAACACAGGAATTGAAGGAATTTACTAAAATTGAAAGAAATTAAACGAAAATCTAAGACCGTATTAAGTATAAGAAACTAACTGTAAGTAAATGTGAATTAAAAGATACAAATTTTAGCTAGGCCGCACTAACATGGGAAAGAAAACACAATTTGAAAGCCAAAATTTAGACGATAATATTTACGTTGTAAAAATACAAGACGTAGGAGCATCTCTGAAGATAAAAGAAGGAAATAGGGTCACAAAAGCTTGTCGAAAAGACTAGCGGAGAACTAAATCGAGGTAAGCGAAGCAAAAAAAAAACCGTAACAAACTTGCATTA
The DNA here is from genome assembly GCA_004143645.1 of Protaetia brevitarsis. NCBI lineage: Eukaryota > Metazoa > Arthropoda > Insecta > Coleoptera > Scarabaeidae > Protaetia > Protaetia brevitarsis. Next base: position 14,495 of record RXPK01004158.1, on the reverse strand, counting down.
CGCAAAAAAATCCAACATTTCGACATTTCTGTATATTAGAATTACCAACCAAAAAGTGATTTATACCAAGAAAAATTACCTAAATTTTTTAGTGCGCATAAATATGCTCAGATTTTATTAAATCCGTTTTTTTTTATACGAATTTACCCTCAACGTGATATTCATTATTTTTTTCTATATATATCAAAGCATATACCTGTATTAGGGAATGGAGATTATTCGCTATTTTAATTTTTTAAATTTCAACGAGATATTCATATTTTTAGCCGAAAAAATTTGCAATTTCAAAATTAAGATTCTTTCCAATCCGCAATGATTAGAATATTCCATTAACGTGTCTCCTCATCAGCTCATCTCGGTCGCGGGTTTTTTCAATTAGACTAAGTGAACGGAGAAAAGAGAGACAAATAATCAAAAAAAAAAAAAAAAAAAGTAAGAATATTTTACGAGCGCCCGAGCATAAAATATAAATATCTGCGTATCTACCTGCCTCTCTATATATAATCTATAAGGTCGCGATCTGCTCGTAATAATGAAGCTTTTATCACAAAGATGAGAAAGATCCCGTGACCGCATCAGCGTCTGTGTTTCGACGAGAAACTTTCACGTGATCCGGAGAAAGCGGAAAGGAGAAGCGAATCTTATTAATTTAGGAATAATGCGCGTATGTACATACTTGTTTGCCGCTTACCTTGCGGCCGAGACAGGTAGGCATATAGACACACATAAATTGAGGATGATATCTAATTTGCAAAATTATATGTCACGGTATAAAGCTGCTTCGCGCCCAACTAAAGTCAACATCCTAATGCGAACTCCTTAAAAATCGACTGGGATTAAATCTCATCTACGCGAACGTGAAACAGTCTCTCCTCCGTAGCAACTTGAGATACCGTTTATAAAGCGGGGGGGATTCTGTAATTCGCGGCCGCTAAATTCGTAATTATTCCCTCCGAAACAATATCCCGCGGGTAACATAAAACGGCCTGGCGGAAAACTGGAGACATACGCTACGCTTTCAATTACTTGCACAGCTAAGCTGCATAATACTAGACGCATAGTAGAGGACTAATTGAATTTGACTTTTCGACATTAATTCATTAACAGCGAGCGGTATAGAGTACAGGATGTATCAGATATAGAGGTAAATATAATAATATGTAGCAGCTGTAATCATATACAATCAAAAAGTATTAATGCACAGGGGGTCTATCTGTAAGCATTAACGAGAAAAAAAATATTTTATAAATGATAAATTATTATATTTTATAACCTAAATGCTGTCCCGAGTATACCCCCACATACCACTATCATTCAGCCATTACCGCTGTTAGTTTTGTGTGGATCGCCGCTTGGAGTGCAAGCCACTTCGAACATTTTATTTAAATTCTTCCCGTCTCGAAAAAACGATCCTTTTCAGGACCATCATGATTTCTTATAAAGAAAATCGAAGCTTGATGTATCGGCAAAAGCGCGGGAATGTATAGAGTCATTTTCGCGCGACATCATAGTAAAAAGGCGTGTTTGCAAATTTTCTGTATCTACATTTATTTCTGTGTAATTCGATTCAATTCATTTTGCGTTATATGATTAAATAAATCCAAAAGAAATAACTCAGATTCATGTGGTACCGTTTATTAACAACTAACTCTCGATTCGACAAAGCAAAAGAAAAATATTTACGTTTTTTGTAACTACTGAAGTCGCATACCCGGTGAAACTCGAACGTCTTATCAGGATATTAAAAATAATACTTTGTAGGCTTACGTAGAATGCTCTTAACAAATAAGGAATGTTTATTTTATAAAAAGAAGAAATTTAAAATGCCTCAGTTTTGCTATTTTTACAAGGGTACACTGGCCGATTCGCCTTTATTTATTCAGAATGACGTTACATGAACTTACGGCAAACCATTAAGAATAATACTAAATGAGTGCAATGTATTTATACATAATACCACGTTTAGCGGGTGCTTAACATGACGTTTCCGGGCATCAGGCCCGGACTAAAGATTTTTTGGCTCTAAATTTTACTTTTTTTTATTCTTTAATAATGAAATCCGGTTTTAATGGGTTTGTGCTTTATATGTGTAGGTAACACTCAAGCAAAATTTATTTTTTTATTTGATACACCCTGTATATATAGTGCCACAAATCGGATTCCAATTAATATTAGTAATAGTGGGGATATAGAGTAATATATAGAGTTCGCCGTGTGGAGTCATAGTGATTAGGTACCAATAAAACTGTTAATGGAGATCAAAAGTGTTTGGTTAGCCTTCTCCTGTAAGAAGCCAGGAAGCCATTTGAAGGTTAGTGATACCTCTCGCTATTATCATTTATTTGGGAAGCGCGGCTCCGTTGAGCTACATTTTGCCCCTAGTCATCCCGGCACGTGACAATATATGATGTTGCGACACATGGAAAGTTGAAATAACGACCTCGAAATTTATTTTGACCCGTATCACGTGGTCACTAATATGGTGGCAAATTTAAAAAGTGAATGAAGAAGTCAGGTTAAATGACATGATACTCAAAACAAGTTCAGAATTCAATTTTTTAAATAAAACAATACCAATTTATTATAAATTACACATTAGTATAAGAGAATAAGTTATTTAGTGTATTTGCCCCACGGTGGGCGCTAATTTACTACAAACTACGTGCAAGTATAAGGAAAACGATTTATTTTAATAGAAAAAAAAAAAACAAAGCAAGAAATTATAAAGAACGTGTACCATTAGTGAAACAATATATTAAATTTTATCACTTGATAGTAGATAAAACCAAAAGTATGCAGAAAAGATATGTATTTTTTTTTTCTATTATTAAAATATGATAAATTCTCTTTGTTGTCATCAGTTCAGCATGCTTAACAACTTCAAAATTTATTTTGACATATGTCACGTGACCACTGATATGAAGACAAACTTTCAAAGTATTTAATTTATGAAGATGGTTTATTGGTGGGGGCCTAATGGTTCGGTACCACGCAGCTCCTAAAGCTTCCTTACGCCAAAGAAGATCTCCTTATACTATGAGATTCAAAATGATTGTCAAATCCGCTCCTATATAGATAGTAACAGGGTGTAGGTATATGCCGCGTGTTTGTAATGAAGGTTTGAACTAAGTCAGTGTTGGAACATAAGAAAGTAAACGGATCTGTCATAAATAAGGAAAACGTAACCTATATTTGAACTCGCATTATATAAACGACTATGGATTGGTGTTTCTGCTTGTAAAAATGAAATGTAATTAATTTAACTTTACTAAATTTATGATTTATAATTCAGTACTAACTGGTGTTTAACTAAATTTATTTATTACTTTAAATTATAACATACAATTAGTATAATTATTAAGTGACAAAACTGTATCTGTCAGTTCTTCTATGGTATGCATCCGGTTTCTATAGATCCTATTTCTTAGATAGCCGAACATGAAGTAATCTAATGGGGTTAGATCAGGCGATCTTGGTGGCCATCTTTGTGCTCTAACGAACCTGTCAGCAAAAAACTGTTGAAGATATTGGCAGGTTTGTCGAGCAGTATGTGCTGGAGCATTAACGTGCTGAAAATAACCTGCTTCAAGCTCATTTTCTTGTAACTCTGCAATAAACAATTCCAACATCTGTTGGTAACGTTAGGCTGTTACAGTTTCGTCGAAGAAAATTGGCCCTATTATTCGTTGCCTGGACATAGCTAACCAAACTCCAACTTTTACGAGATGCGATTGCGTTTCTCGAAATTCATGTGGATTTTCTGCAGACCAGATACGATAGTTTTGTGAATTGATATAGCCTGTTAGATAAAACCAGACTTCATCCAAGAAAAATGATTTGTTTAGCAAGTCATCGCCCCTTAAATTGTTATTAAACCAATGACAATATTTCAATCGCCTATCGTGATCTAATGGTAATAATTCCTGTACCGTAGAAACTTTATAGGGATGAAAATGTAACTTTCTTTTGACAGCTCATTGCGCTGAAGTGTATGATAAACCTATAAAATTATAAAATGTAATAAACTATTTCACTTAATGTTAATATTGATTTTTTTACCTGTTTGTTGAGCTAATTACCACAGATAAATTCCCTTATTTTCTTACAGTATTCAGAAATACTATTGTTGGTGATATTAGATGTAAATATAAACGGTTTGAAAAAAAATTATAAGATAAATAATCGAAAGATACTACAACACGCACGCCAATGTCGCTAAATGTCAAGAAAATTCATTTAATGTATGAAATTTGTATATAGCTAACTACGCTCATTAAATTGTAATAAGTATAGATAATTTTTTCCGGAAAACCGTTTTTTTCTTACGACAATCATTCTGAATCTCATAGTACGGTGTCTATACTATCTAAGGTGGGTATGACAGCACGTGCATAGAAGCACCGCTAACCTCGTTTCAGTACTGTATATTTCAGGGCAATACTGTATTTATATGAACAAACATAAAAAATATAAACAAACTTAGCGTTACGAAATGGAAAATTCGAAATTTTTAATGTGAAAAAGTCTGAGGTAAATAGAGATGAAAACATCGGAAAAGTAATTTTTCACAAAATGTGCTCTAGTATGCCTACAAATCTTGCGATCGCCTGTTTCACTTCTATTTATTCTGTGAGAAGATGCGGATTACTTTTTTGATGATTTCTTTTTCTCTATTTATACCTTAAAGACTTTTTCACATTAAAAACTTATATTAAATAAAATTCTCAAGTTAAATTCTCGATTTAAAAACCTTTAACAAACACGGACCCAGCTTTATACACACATATACCTATCGCATGCGATGCAATTGTTGCGGTATAGAGATTTGTCTTCATTCTCCAGATTTTAACGACCAGATCCCGGCCACCTTCCATTGTTTCCATCTACGTACGGTGAGAGTGGCGATCGAGCCGCGTCTCCTGCCAATATTCTTCAAGGGATCCTCTGTTCTCCAGTTGTTGAGCATCCGCGGTTATACCTAAGGCTATTAAACCGTATGCAAAACAGGCCGCGATATACGTACACAGCGAGTTTGGGTAGCAGTGGTTGGCGGGCCTTTTATTTAAATTATTGCGGACTGTCGGTTTCTGCCGCGCGAATATTAAACTCCTCTATAGATGCTGAGGTCGTTTCCAGTGGCGCACTAAATTAAACGCGTGTATATACGTTGTACTACTTTTAGTTATTATACCTACCGAACGTAATTAAGACCCCTCCTTCTATTATTATTATTATCATTGTTATTACGGTTCTTTGTGCGTGGTTTTCGTCTAATCTCGTACCTTACCTAATACACGCGCGCAGTCATATCTAAATGTTCGGCCGCTTTCATCTAGTTACTCGCATCAGGGTGGAAACTATTCAACTTCAGAGATAAGATATGTGTGTATGTAGATTATATACAAAATGTCCGTGTATTTAAATTCTTAAGTTCTTGAATATATTATGCAATGTCTTGTTATACCTAATTTTGCTATAAGCTTCTATAACGAGATTTACAATACAACGTTTCGGCTATGAATAGCCATGATCAACCTCCGTTTTTTTTTTTAAATACGATCCTGCATATTCCTTTATGTTTTTGCTATATTTTGCTACACTAACTGAGATGGCAACAATATATTTTATCACGTTACTTGCACAATAATTGGTAATACAATCCTGGGTAAAAGGAATGTTCAACGGGTTAAAGTTCATTTACTATAACAGACGAGGTACTGCGTGAGTCAGTTTGCTATGACGTCACGACCGTGTTGCAAATTTTCTGCTCGTCAAAACGTAAACAAACCGTTAGGTTATTTAACTGTCAAACACTTTTGACAGCTGAATAAACAAACTCTTAAAAATAATATTTACCCTTAATATTAGTGATGATTCTTTTTGAAAATCAGGATTTAAAGTATGTTAATCATGATATCAGTGGAAAAAATAACAAAAAAGCACAAGTGAGTGCAATAAATTTAATCAGGACCATTATCCCTTAAAGTATTCACAGTACAACGATTAGTATGCAAGTTTCATCTCCATCCAAACCAATCTCTCTGATTTACTACATCTGAATTTCATTTCCAATATGTTGTACACCAAGTACGTCAAATTTCCAGACGAATTTAAATCAATCCGCTTTATACAATTGTATGCATCCTCCGATCTGCCATATTTCATCCATCGTTTCGTAACAAACTTCCTTTTCTTTGAGAACAAATAATATCTACCACAACAATGTGTTTCAACCATAGAAAATGTCTTTTTCTTTAAGAGCGCTGTTCAAAATGTTTAATATGTTATGTTAGTCTGAAAAATGTATGCGAAAGAACCACTTCTATAAACAACATTTGTATATACTCACTGTTTCCGTACATGCCATAAATTGTGTTTCCAATAGCACATTGACAATGAGTAGAATAATCAATTTTTACAACATTTATTTCATACGCATTTTCGTTTTGGATTAGTGGATGTAATTCCTTGTTTACTCATGGATGAAATTTTGCTTATGCTTGCAACATGAATGTTTAGAGCGCTCGTTACTCTCTAAAAACGAAATACTGTAAAAAATATGACATTAAAAATATATGGATTTTATACTCCTCTCACGAAAGTCAACGGGAGTAATGGCCCGTTGTTCTCGCGTTCTGCGTCGAAATACACGATTAACGAAACTATTAACCCCTTAGATTGTATACACAATGGTTTCGGTATGGTTTAGTTGTAATAACTACTTATTTTAAATAAATATATACCAAGTATAAACACAAATTCCCACACTTTACTGCAAATGCAGAATATAACCCTTTGACAGTTGACAGCTATAACTAAATTGGTGGGAATACATTGGGAAGATGTGACAAGCATGCAATTAAAAAAAACAGTAGGTACCAACATACTATTTATAATTGAACATGAATAAGTTATATGTTAGTTGGTTATTTTAATAATATGGTATTGCATGGCCCGAATTTGCAAGTAATGACGTACCTCGTCTGTTATAGTAAATGAACTTTAATTATTGGGTGTGGCAGCCAAAGTTTGAATCAATACTAAATCTTTCTAATTCTAAGCTTTCGCAATTATTTTATTGCTTCCTCAGAGGATCAAAGTTAAGACTGACGCCGAAGATAAATAGTATAAACATTATGAACAATACAACATGTAAAAGTCAAAAATTTAAAATTATTTAATTATAGATTTATATCAGATTGTGTTAGGCTTAAATAATAATAAAAAAAAAAGAGTTCAATTTGTTTATAGGTTTGAAATATGCATATTGTTACAACAGATTTCATTTTATCCTTATTCTCACATATATTTAAAGTGACTTCGTCAAGGACTTTCAAACGGATTTTTAGATGCAACATCGATCTCGCAATTTTTCGTCCAATCAGGGTATGGTGGCCGGCCAAATTCCTAACGAGCGTAAACCGTGTTCGTCTTCCGGCAATATTAAATTTATTCCACTTGAATTCGACCGTTTTAGCAAGCCTTTGTGGTCGTCCCATTTGTCCAAGGTACTTACAAAACCCTATCTATCTATCTATCTTCTATCGATTCGTACACGGCTCATATAGCAAAAGATATTTCGGTAGATGATAAGAGAAATTACTAATTTTTTTTTTAATATTGTAGGAATACCTCTGAGAAAACTTTGCATTTTTACAATTAAAATGTGATTTAAGTCTTTTCAAAGCGTGTTTAGTTTTTTTTTTAGAAATTCAAGCCGGATTTATAAATAGCGTGTTCTAAATGTACCATTAAAACAGCTAAATAATCGGAGTTTCAATCTTCATAATGGCGTATCTAATATATATTGAAGGAATGGATCCAAGATGTGTTCGATTTCTGCTGGATATAAAGTTAAATGCATATTTTCCATTAGACATACCTATAAAGGGTTTATATCTGCTACAAGTGAACGGTAGTAATATTGCTATTAAAGAATTTTATAATGCTGTACGATCATAAAAAGAACTGAAAATAAATATGTATAAATTTATACTTTCATTAGTGTAATACCGACAGAACTTCTATAAAACCAAATCAATAAATTCCTTATAATACTTATTACTTAGATGTTAACATGCTACTGAAATGTAAATATTATACGCAGTCAATTTTACCACAGAAAAATTAAATGTAACCAAACCAGCAATTAATTCAACCTTTTTTATTGATTTTATTGATAAATAACATGAGATTATCCGAAATCTTAATCCCTTGTTTTTCAACTCAAGAATTATCTATGACAAACACGCTTTGCAGTTATACAAAGTCGGTATTTTCATTTTTTATACCGTGAGATCGAATATGACAGTCCTGATCCTACACCACTTTCCACGAAGATTATATCAGTATTTGCATCCACTGTTTCGAATGAAGTTAGTTAACAAAACACAGTACCATGCGGTTTTTGTCTAATTGTGCGTATGCAACTTAATATCACACTAATGTCAACCCTGACAAGTGTAGTGCACCAAGATTGCATCTAAGGTATGAGTCATTCAACTAACTCCCGCGCAAAAATAACATAATAAACATTTTTCAAAACAGTATATTTCTGATAATAAATACAACCAGGTTTAATTAAAAATACAGAAGGCTATACAACATACAGGGTACTCCACGTAACTGGTTCATTAAAAGTTTATGATGTTCTATCATTTACTTATATTTGAGATTTTGGCACCAGCATCTGTTCGATTGGAACTATAAATGTAAAATACCTTAACCAAAATATCACTTCCGGTTGACCGGAAATGGATGTCAACTTTCTTATTTTAAATAGAATGATATAATTTTTTATTCATTTTTGGATTCTACAACTATAAATACGTCAGTTTGCATTAGCTATTCCTATAGCTACATGTTGCCGTTTTTGAGTTATTTGAGTTTTTCTTTTTTTTTAGTCATAATCATTGCCTCATTGAGAAATTAATATCTCGGTTAATACTGCAAGTAGAGACTCCGAATTCGCTATGTTATGAATGTAGATATTACCCTAAGAAACGGCAAGCACACTTTACATTTTAACATACAGGGTGTTCAAAACTGAGGAACAAAGTGACATATTTTCAAATGCAGAAAACTCAATTTTTTTAAATAGCACACCCTGTATTTTAATTCGGAATTAAGAAGTAAATATCATCCCCTATCGCTTTATATCAGCATTCTCTATACCTATCTTTAATATATTTTGAGATATGAACGACTTTTTGTTAAACAGACTAAGTATTCTTTTTTTTTAAATAGAACACCCTGTATTTTAATTCGAAATTAAGAAGTAAATATCATCCCCTATCACTTTATATCAGCATTCCCTATACCTATCTTTAATAGATTTTGAGATATGAACGACTTTTTGTTAAACAGACTAAGTAGCCCTATCTTTGCGTGTTTATAGCTGGCTCTGAATGGGATTAATGTCAAATTCATTGACTAACCAAAAGTGTTTATGTATATCATTGTAATTACACTTTCGTACAACGGAATATTAATAGAAATGATTATTCGAACAGACATTTTTGTATGGTTATTCAAAAATAATACATGAATTTGACGTGAATCCATTTCAGAGCCAGCTACAAACATTTAAAGATAGGGCTACTTAGTCTGTTTAACAAAAAGTCGCTCATATCTCAAAATCTATTAAAGATAGGTATAGGGAATGCTCACATAAAGTGATAGGGGATGATATTTACTTCCTAATTCCGAATTAAAATACAGGGTTTTCTATTTAAAAAAAATGAGTTTTCTGCATTTGAAAATATGTCACTTTGTTCCTCAGTTTTGAACACCCTGTATGTTAGAATGTAAAGTGTGCGTACCGTTTCTTAGAGTAATATCTACATTCATAACATAGCAAATTTGGAGTCTCTACTTGCAGTATTAACCGAGATATTAATTTCTCAATGATGCAATGATTATGACTAAAAAAAAAGAAAAACTTAAATAGCTAATAAAAACTGACGTATTTATAGTTGTAGAATCCAAAAATGAATAAAAAATTATATCATTCTATTTAAAATAAGAAAGTTGACATCCATTTCCGGTCAACCGGAAGTGATATTTTGGTTAAGGTATTTTACATTTATAGTTCCAATCGAACAGATACTGGTGCCAAAATCTCAAATATAAGTAAATAATAGAACATCATAAACTTTTAATGAACCAGTTACGTGGAATACCCTGTATACAATATATATTGTAAAAATACACATTTATGTCATATCTTTAACTTATCTCAGACATTCTTCATAATTTATACGAGGTACTGAATGGACAAAGTGAACAGTAACAATAATAAATTGTGAATATTATTAATAAGTATAATTTAAGTGAATTGGGTTTATTTATTAAGTGTTTTAGTAGTGTTCTGGTTATTTATTATTAATGTCATTTCATTTTAATTACTCTAAAATCAAGTGTTCCGCCCGTTTTCTTTCCTGCAATTCACCTCACAAATAGTATTTTATATTTCCCTGTCTGTTTGTTGGTTCAAAGATGAATCGCGATGCGTCATTTCTCCCCAAGATATTTATGTAGTGTGACAAATTGTAACTGTTTACATCCAGCGGCGGCACCTTGTTCTTTCCGAATTCACGATTCCGTCTCGATCAATCTTCCTCGGACAGTTTTGAGACAACGCAAAGCTTAATAAATGAACACAATACCGCTAGAGAGACGCCCGCGCCCCCTTCGAGACGCATCACCGTGAAATGCGCCCTGATGGTGATGCATCGCTCCGAGACGAAGGTATATACGTACACCTTTTCTGCCGCGCTTTTCCGTTTTCGTTACCGATCGCTCTCTGATGGGACTCGCCGCGTGGGAATCCGCATATATATAGGTAGTGCGGGACGTGTTCCTGCTAAATCAACTTTAAAATACATCGTAGAATCTCCTCCTAGATCGGTATAGTATATCGGCTCTTACGGAAGCCGTAGTTGTTGGCGATATTGGATCTGGTCGGTGAAATATTCAACGTGGCGAAAGTGGCTAGCAAAAGAGATATGCAGAAGCGCAGGTGGTCCAATCACGTAATGTGTAGCTTTTGGAACGCAGTAAGTTTATTAATCGAATTATCGTTTTCGATTCGATAACAGTTTTGAGACATTGCAAAAATTGTGAACAGACACATACATGTTTTCTTTAGTAAGTCCCGTTTTACATTATACTTAATTTAGTATGAAATTTTGTATAAAATTTTATTTTGAATTTATAAAGAAATTTATCTGCATGTCATACATAAAAAAAAATTACATCTGAAAATTGGTACAAAATATTTGAATATGTCTGTCTGATATTTAAAGTAAAAAATTTAGTATGAAAAAAGTTATGAAAAAGATTAATATTACCGAATAATGGCTGACAAGAAGTATTGCTGTTATGGCTATCATCTTTAAATGTAACTATGATAGCTAGTCCCGTAAAATATTATGTAAAAATTGGATAAGTATGTGACCTGAAGGAAGATGCATTCTAAATTTATTAAATTCGGGATTAAGGACTGACGGTCCATTGTCGAACGATTTGATGAACTTTGGCAATTTCCTCATTGTCTAGGTGATCTTGACGGACGTGGATAGACCTGGATCTGATAGATTTTATTTCTTCAATTATAAAGGCGCAAATAGTCTAGTAATAGACCTTCAGATGGTGATTATAAGCTTATTTCTAGTGTTCTACTAAAAACTTAAGCTACATCGATATATATGAAGTTGCAGAGGAAAATATTGAAATTTTGGGTTGAAGTTTTGGTAAGGTGCAACGTCCAAGTGGCAATAGATCTGCTAATTTTGCAAGACAAGTTAGAGATGAAATATAATTCTAAAAATAAAATGCAATTTTTTTATATGTATCTATCTTTTTTTATAGATTATAAAACGGAGTATGTTCAACAAATTGTTAAACAATCAATCAATTTTAACTTTATCTAGGGTAGTTTTGAATGCTCAATCAACAATTCAACCTGCTGACAAGACCACGACATTATTCTAAAATAGATGGTGATACAGCGATATACGATAGACAACAGAACTTCCTTATGCTTTGACTCAACTACAAACTACATTGTGTATTTTTGCGTTGTCTATGTCAACTTAGATTGAGCGATCTGTATAGTACGACAAACGCCGACCTATCCCACTGGACTTAACCAAACAATTCACATATTGCCGCACGCATATTTTCGTTTTGAAAATTAATGAGAAAATAGAACAGGTTCTAAATATTAGTACAATATTTCGTACAAAATTTACAAATAAATTTTTCTGTATGATACTCTTTGAAATATTTAATAGCAAATTTATATCAAAGTTTCATACTAAATTAAGTATAATGTAAAACCGGCCTAACGTACTATCTAAAAATTAATTAATCGATTACTTCAAAGGACAGGAAAGACGAATATGTTTTCAATTATAATAATGAACGTAAACTGATTAAAGGCAAATTTTACAATCATATTTTTGTCTACTAGCTAAAAAATAGTTACTCAAATGCTGCAAGGGACAAGAAAAACAAATCTATGTATTGCTATGTTATTTTTTTTTTCTAATATGTAAATTTAGAATACTTTTGTCTGTAATTTTGTAAATATCATTATTATGATAACAACTGAGGCCAATTTCATAATCAAGGCATTGACTTTCTAAAAATAAATCAACTGTTATAAAGGACAAAGAGAAATAATATATATGCATTGCTATATTATCTTTTTAAAACAAATATTTTGTTATTTGATTATTATAATTTAAACTCATTAAGGATCGATTCGATAAACAAGGCTAACCATATAAAAATGAAACTACTCCTGCAAAGGACGAGAAAGGCAAATATATGTATTGCTATGTCATTTTTCTAAGAAATCTAGAATATTTTTATCTGTGATTGAGTAATAATAATTATTATAATTTCAACTCAGGTCGATTTCATAATCAAGGCATTTACTATCTAAAAATTAATCAAGGACAAAACAGATAAATATATATATATATATATTGCTATGTTATTTTCTAAGAAATCTAAAATATTTTATCTGTGATTAAGTAATAATAATTATTATAATTTCAATTGAGGTCGATTTCATAATCAAGGCATTTACTATCTAAAAATTAATCAAGGACAAAACAGACAAATATATATATATATTGCTATGTTATTTTCTAAGAAATCTAAAATATTTTTATCTGTGATTGAGTAATAATAATTATTATAATTTCAACTGAGGTCGATTTCATAATCAAGGCATTTACTATCTAAAATTAATCGGACAAAACAGACAAATATATATATATTGCTATGTTATTTTCTAAGAAATCTAAAATATTTTTAGATCTGTGATTAGTATAATAATTATTATAATTTCAATTGAGTCGATTTCATAATCAGGCATTACATTCTAAAATTATCAAGACAAAACAACAAATATATATATTGCTATGTTATTTTCTAAAAATCTAAATTTTTTATCTGTATTGATAATAATATTTTTATTTCAACTTGGGAGAATTTCATAACCAAGGCATTCACTACCTAACAATTAATCAAACCTTATGAAGGACAAGAAAGGCGAATATATGTATTGCTGTGTTACTTTGTCAAGATATTTATAGTATTTTGGAATTTACTTATTATAATTTAAACTGACTAAGAATCTATTTCATAAGACATTTACTATCGAAAAATTAATTAATCTAATCGACACTTACAAAGGCCAATATGAAGAGACATTCCGAGTGTCCCACAAGTTCTATCCAAGGACGAACCATGAGCTGGATGGAGTTAACTTAAATAATAAAACGGATGTCATGAGTTCATACGGGTCATTTTCTTGGATCTGACTAGCATAGCGGCCGATTTTTTACGATGTTCTACAAAAAAGTCTATAAACTCGTCAAATAGCCGGATAAGGAAAACTAAACTAAAGTAGTTGTGTTGATTCAAGCACCCATGTTTCCGAAGCGATGCCAAAGGTACCTAAAAGGTAATCGAGCTTTCTGCATTATTTTAAATATTGACCTTTTGACGCATGTTGCATATGAAAAATTTCTCAACTTCATCTAATAGGAATTTTACTCTTACTCTGCAAATCTGATGATAAGAACACGCATTAACCTGACTTATGTGACCGGATTTTTCCAAACTTTCCTCTACTACTAATGGAATTTTTAACAAGAAACTATTCAAATACGAACTGGGATTATATATTATGTCCTTATATGCACTTACGTTGTCTCATTTACATAACAGTACGCTATCGGGTTATGGAAACTACTCCGAACGCGGTTTCGTATAATCTTCTCGTAGAGTTCCGCACTTATTCCTTACCAAGAAGTATAACGACTAGCCGAACACTATAGCCGAGTTTATACATACATACATACTTACCAACCAAAAGGAAGAAGAAAACAGTCCATTTAATATTAAACCCGGTGGCTGTTCCGTAACGACAGTACGGGGAATGAGAATGACAGAGGAGTTTTCTACTTACGGTTTTC